>RJWM01011355.1:0-60078 GCA_004363535.1 Dasyprocta punctata | reverse complement strand
TTGAAAGAAAATCAGGGACATTGGGCTGTGGGAGGAGCAATAACTGACATAGGTTTTATTAATAGGGCTTTATTAGTACATGCTTTTATATTAATAGAAGAGTACATGTTCAAACATGCTTTTTAAAATATTTAAGACCAATCAGTAAAATAGAAATGGTGTTTTAATTTCTAAGTTAATAAAGTGGAACAAGGATGACTTGATTTTTATAGCAGAGGACATGGGAAAAGAAAATAACATCATATATAGAAAACAACCCTTTTTAACCACTTTGGGGTAAGAGAATAAATCAAGACTGCCATGACAGACTTTAAAATTTAGCCAGAATCTTTGGTTAAACCAAGGGGGAGATAAAAGAATATTAGTAAATCAAGCATTTAAGCAAGGAAAGAAAAACAACAAAATGAAACAAGGCTTTAGAATCAAGGAATGAATAAAAACAAAAGACAGAAATAAATGAATTAGCCGCTTCTTTCCACCCTCCAAATAAACATACCCATTGTACTTTTGATGTTAGTCCTAAAATTCTAATACGAGGGCCGGGGATTTAGCTCAGTGGCTCAAGCACTTGCCTAGTAGGCATGAGGTTGTGAGTTTGATCCCTGGTACAAAAAAGAAAGAAATTAAAAAAAAGAAAAAAAATTCTACTACGATATCAGCAGGTGTCATTTTACAAATGCAATATAAAATAAAGCATCCTCTCCTGTTGATACTGTCAGAAATCTAATACGTTATCTGTCAACAGATGTAATCTAGAAATAAATATAAAACCAAATGCCATTCTCCAGTTAATTCTGTGAATATAAAGGTGATGAATTTAAGGAAATGTAATATTATACTTTACTGTCATTCATTAAAGGAGAAAAGTGTGTAATATTGATATCAAAATAGCCAAAGAGGGCCAGTGATATAGCTCAGCAGCTCAGCACCTGCCTGGCAAGCATGAGGTCCTGAGTTCAATTCCTGGTACCCCCCCCCAAAAAAAATAGCCACAGGAATGTTTTAAAATGTAAGAATAAGCTAATAAGAATGTGCTGAGCTGGGCACAGTGGTGCACCCCTATAATCCCAGATTATAGGGAATCTGGGAAGCTGAGGCAGTGGAATCACAAATTCAAGCACAGCCCAAAGAACTTAGTGACTTAGAGCATGTCTCTAATTAAAAAAAAAAATGTATAGGGCTGAGCATGTAGCTCAGTGCAAAGGCCCTGTTATCTTTAAAAGCTATGCTGTGACTGCCTTCTGACCACTTGCTCACCGCTAGGGAGAACAGTGGTGGACTCCATGCCTGGTACTGAGGAAAGAAAGTATTCAATTTATTATTTTTTAAAAAAAAGTAAAACTGTACTGACAAAGAAGACTTAAGTAAATGAAGAAACAAATCCCAATTCCTGATGGAAAGAGTAGATATTGCAGAGATACCAGTTCTCTTTAAATTGACATAGTTATAATTTTTAAAAGTAGCAGGCCAAAGAAAGTTTAAATTTAAGGTTTATCTGCTGGGCATGGTGGTGCATGCCTGTAATCCCAGCACTCAGGAAGCTGAGGCAGGAGGATTGCTGTGCATTTGAGGTCAGCTTGGGCTATATAGGGAAACCCTGTCTTGAAAAAGACTGAATAAATACATAAATCAATAAATTTAAGGTTTATCTGAAAGAGTAAGCAGTATAGAAAAATCAAGACATTTGAGGGCAGAAAAAGATACTACTAGTTTTGAGTAAGACACAAACCTTGTCTTTAGTTTTTGTGGAGTTGTGTTTTCAAGATGGGCTCTTGATCATAGAGTTCTAGTATCAGAGGGTTATCAGTAAATACCTGGAAAGGTATGTATAATCACTGGGCAGTTATCACATTGCTTTTAATAATTAGGAGAAGTTAAGGACAGAATAAATTGTGATGCATCCTGTAACCAAAGATGCTCTTTGTAGTTGCTTTGCTGTCAGTGTGTGTGGCTCCCCAGATGCATATGCGGAAACCGTTCCCAGTCCAGAGGGAGATGGGGCAGGGCCCTCACAGTTGTAACTGCCGGTATCTGCTTCTCTGTTAGTGCGCGGGGGCCCAGACACCAATGCTGCTGGTACTTTCATCTTAGACTTCCCAGCCCCAGGAACTGAACAACATGCTTCTGTTGTTTGTAAATTAGCCAGTCTAAGTTACTTTGTTACAACACCAAACAGACTCAGGCAGTAGTTGTTAAAAATGATGATGGGACCAGGAGTGACGACATGTGCCTGTGATCACAACTACTCCAGAGGCTGAGGCAGGAGGATTGCTTGAACCCTGGAGTTTTACATCAGCCTGGGCAACGTCTTGAGGTGATGAGGGGAAAGGTGATGGGGATAAAAGAGATTAAAGTAGGCATGTAAATAAGTAGTCTGAGCCAGGGATTTAGCTCAGTGGCTCAAGTGCTTGACAGGTAAGTGTGAGGTTGTGAGTTCAGTCCCTGGTACCAAAAATAAGTAAATAAATAAATAAATAAGTAGTCTGGTCCAGGCACCAAGATGGCGGAGTGGTAAGCAGCAGAGAAAAAGCCTCTCTGAGTGTTGCCATCCAGACACTGGAATGCAGCAATGTGAGAAAGACAAGAAGGAGGGAAGTGGGTCCCCTGGACCCAGGAAGAATCTGAAATGCAAGTTGAAGCCCACAGAGAGAGTGAAGAGAGAAACTTCAAGGAAGAAGGAGGTAGCTGGCAGCACCTTCCCCTTGAGTCGGGACTCACTGCGAGAGAGGAGCAGTTCAAACCTGCAGACACGGTGACTGCTGGTAACCCTGGAAGCCTCCATGGAGGGACGCAGCAGTGGAGAGGAGCAGCAGACGTGAAGGACTGCAATAGCTGGTGGTGAGTGCTGAGGTCTCAGTCGTCCTGCGGGGAGACAGCAGTTGGCCTGGAACCATCTCGGAGAGGGGCCAGCTGAGCTCAGGACTCAGAGTGACTGCCAGAGTGGCTGCTGGCTGCATCTAGTGGCTCCCAACTGGACTCAGGCCCAGGGAAGGTGAACTGATGGCTGCAGGCCGAATGAGTCTGGTCTCTGATGGAAGGTACAGACTTGCTGAGATTATCCACTGCCCTGCCGAAAAGCTACTGCTGGCTTCCTGGGATAAACAAACACAAATTGGGACTCTTGCCTCCACATGTTGTCTACCAGGGACAGCAGAGAGAAACCTGGAAGTGGACTGTTGTCTCTCTTGTTTTTTTGTTTGTTTATTTGTTTGCTTTTGTTGTGGTGGTGGTGTGGTTTGTTTTTTGTTTTTGTTTTCCCCCTTCATTGTTTGATCTTGTTTTTATATGAGTGTAAATGTGGTTCTAGCCTCGTTGTAGTTGTTGTTCTGTTCTTTTTATCTCTTCTGTTTCCTTCCAGTCTTTTGCACTAGTTTCCTAAAGTTAGTGTGATTCCCCCTTTATCCTCCAGCCTTACTTCTAATCTCTTCCTCTTCTACCTCTTTTTTTCCCTAGCCCTTTTTAAATTTTAATCCCTGAGGGCGAAATTGACATATTAAGGATTTATATACTGCATACAACTTTCTGGTCTGTTTTAGATTTTGTTATGTAACCACAAATTTAGTTCACATAATTAAAGATGGCACATTAATGGTTACCTCAGTTTGTCATTTTCTAAGCTGTGATTGATGCTGTTATTGCTGATGGCACCACTTTAGCCAAAAGTGACATAATTGTTCTAAAAAGCTATTCTTGGTATTCCGAGAATGAGATTGACTAAGGATCATAGAAAATACTGTGATACAATGCCAAAGAACCAGGGGCTGGGCCAAACAGGCAGCAAATTGAAGAGGTAGAATCTTGCAGCAAACTCAAAACCCAAAAATCAGTTACACCTGTAAGATACTTCAGAGTAGTTATATAAGGGTTCTAAATACTAGCAATAAACCAACCCATCATAGGCAATTTACAAGCATCACCCCAGGAATTAAACTAAAAAAAGAAAAGAAACTGAGAAGACACTTAAACGGGGTGGAACCCCAGACATGCAGTTCACCAAAGGCAAATCCAGGAGGCAATGAGGTGAGACAGTCTGAAAGCCTCCCACCTGCCCTCTCTGAAGTGGTTACAACAAAGCAATTGAATGAGGCTCTAGAAAAAAATCAAATCAGAAATAATTTCTCAAATAACTGCAGAGATGGTGTTCACAGTGAAAACCATGCTTTGTGACTCTAGAGCAGATACGGACCAAAAAAAAATACAGGAAGTTAAGAAAATTATGGAAGCCATGAATGCTTAGCATAGGAAGGAAATGGAATCTATAAAGCAGATTCAAGCAGATATTCAGGAGAATAAAAATTCCATTGAAAGTATCTGCAGCAGATTAAGCCAGTGTGCGGACAGGATCTAGATACAGAAGACAGGCTTGCATTTATGCAATTTCTTAAAAATAGCAAGAGACCATGAGAAATCAATCCAGCAGCTGCTTATTGAGTTGCTTAAGATTGATTTGAGGCAGTGAAAAATCAGGAGATAGCACAAATGCTATATATATATATATATATATATATATATATATATACACACACACACATATATACATATATATACACATATATATGTGTGTGTATATATATATATATATACTGTTCACAGACATCATGGCAGATAACTTCCCTGGTAGGGAAAAAGAATTTGACGTACAGATAAGTGAGGCATATGGAACTCCAATTAGCCATGATCAAACAAACAAACAAACAAAAAACTATAGCCAGGCATATCATAGTCAAGATTTCAGAAATTCAACACAAGAATAGAGCTAATGGGAAAAGAAACAAATCACTTATAAAGGAAGACCCATCAGAATCACAGCTGACTTCTCAACACAAACCCTCAAGTCAAGGACAGCTCGAAGTGAAGTATTTCAGGTTCCAAAGGAAAACAGCCTTCGACGCAGATTGATGTACCCCACAAAACTATCTTTCAAAACTGATGGAGAAATAAAACACTTCCATGAAGAGAACATTTAAGGAATTTATGACCACCAAACCAGCACTCCACCAATGTTCTGAAGGACAGTCTAGAAAGAGATAACAAGGATTACAACTCTATGAACCCCAAAAGAAGGACTTTACCAGGTAAGGCAAACAGGGAGGGGAAGTAAAAAAGGAGGGGAGCCAACAACAGGAAAATAACATGACAAGGATCAGTCAGTACATCTCAGTTATAACTATTTACATTAATGGTCTCAATTTACCAATCAAAAGACATAGACTGGCAGAATGGATCAAGAAGCAAGATCCAACAATATGCTGCATGCAAGAAACACATTTAACTCAAAAAGAAATTCATAGACTGAAAGTCAAAAGATAAAATATAATACTCCATGTGGCAGGAACCTAGAAAATAGCAGGAGTAGCTTTCTGTATGGAGACAAGGTGAGTTTCAAGCCAAAATTGATTAAGAGATAAAGAAGGTCACTACATCCTCATCAAGGGAACAATCCAAGAGGAAGAGATAATAATCATAAATATATATGCAACAAATAGCAGTGCAACAACTGTATAAAACAAATATCAGTGGACGTGAAAAATCAAATAAGTACTAATACAGTTGTATTCAGGGATCTCAATGTGCCCCACCATGAAAAGATAGATCAAGTAGACAAAAAAATCAACAAATACTGAAACTGAACCAAACTTTTGAACAAATGGTCTTAGTAGAGTTCTACAGAGTGTTCCAGCCCACCGCAGCAGAATACACATTCTTCTCAGCTGTTCATGGGACATTCTCCAAAATAGACCACATACTAGCTCATGGAATATGCTTAAGGAAGTGCAAAGGAATTGAAATTATCCCACATTTATTATCAGGCCACAGTGTAATGAAATTGGGAATCCATGGTAAAAGAAACCATAAGAACTTCATAAACACATGGAAATTAAATAGCAACCTCCTGAACAACTAGTGGGTCACAGATGAAATTAAGGAAGAAATTAGATAGTTTCTACAGTTAAATGATAATGACAGTACAACATACTGGAACTTATAGGGCACAATGAAAACAGTCTTAAGAGGGAAATATGTAGCAGTGAATACCCATTTCAGAAAACAGCAGGTGCAAATAAACAACTTGATGGTGAACTTCAAACTTCTAGAAAAAGAAGAGCAGGCTAAGCCAAAAGCTCATACCAAGGAAGAAATTATAAAGATCAAAGCAGAAATTAACAGAAATTGGAGACTAAGAAAACAATACAAAGAACTAATGAATCAGATTTGGTTCTTTGAAAATCAACAAACCCTTATCTAACCATATTTTAAAAAAAAAGACTCAGATCCCGCAATTAGGAATGAAAGGATGAAATCACAACAGACCCTGCAGAAATTCAAATGATCACCTATACCTACTTTGAAAACTTGTATTCTAATAAGATGGAAAATGCAGAAGAAATGGACAGATTCCTAAATACATATAAATTACCAAAGCTGACTCATGAAGATATAAAAATCCTAAATAAACCAGTATCAATCGGTGAAACTGAAAATGTAATTAGAAACGTACCAACAAAGAAAAGCCCAGCTCCTGACAGATTTACTGCTGAATTCTGTAAGAAATTTAGAGAAGACCTAATGCCACTACTTCTCAAACTCTTTAATGAAATTAGAAGGGAAGCAATACTTCCACATTCATTCCTGGAAGCAAGCATTACCCTGATACCAAAACCAGAGAAGGACCCAACCAAGAAAGAATTACAGGCCAATTTCCCTAATGAACATTGATGCAAAAATCCTCAATAAGATACCCGCAAACAGACTGCAGCAAATCGTCAAGAAGATTCTACACCATGATCAAGTGGGATTCATCCCAGGGGTGCAGGGAAGGTTCAACATATGTAAATCCATAAATATAATACACCATATTAACAGAGCCAAGGGCAGAAATCATATGATCATCTCAGTAGATGCAGAAAAAGCTTTTGAGAAAGTGGCACCCATTCAAGATAAAAATCCTACAGAAAATTGGAGTAGATGGTCTTTATCTCAATCTGATAAAAGTCATCTATGACAGATCCACAGCCAACATCATATTAAATGGACAAAAAGTGAAAGTTTTTACTCTAAAATCAGGAACAAGACAAGGATATCCACTCTCTCCTTTCTTACTCAACATAGTCCTGGAGACTTTAGCCAGAGCATTTAGACAAGAGAAAGAAGCTGGGTGTGGTGGCCCACGCCTTTAATCCCAGCACTCGGGAGGCTGAGGTAGGAGGAGCATTGTGAGTTCAAGGCCGGCTTGGGCTACAAGGCAAGCGCAAGGCCAGCCTGAGCTACACAGTGCGACCCTGCCTCAAAAAACCAGGGCTGGAAGTTTGGTTCAGTGACTTAAGCGCCTCTCTGACAGGCGCAAGGTTGTGAGTTCAATTCCCGGTGCTGCAAAAAAAAAAAAAAAAAAAAAAGAGAAATAAAAGGAATAACGATAGGAAAGGAAAAGTTAAATTATTATTTGCAGATGACATGATACTCTACATAGAGGACCCCAAAAATTCCATTAAAAAACTGGTAGATGTAATAAGTAAAATCAGTAGTGTAGCTGGGCACAAACTCAACACTCAAAAATCAAAAACCTTCGTATATATGAATAACAAACTCACTGAGAGAGAAATTAGGGTCACAAGACCTTTCACAATACCATCCAAAAAAATGAAGTCCCTAGTAATCAGTCTAATGAAGGATGTAAAAGACCTGAAAACTATAGTACTCTGAAAACTACAGTACTCTGAAAAAGGAGATTTTTTGGGGGGTTGGGGGGTCTTTTTGAGACAGTTTCACCGTGCAGTTCAGGCTGGCCTTGAACTCACTTTGTAGCCCAGGCTGGCCTCGAACTTGCAGAGGTCCTCTGACCATTACAGGCATGTGCCACCACATCCAGCTAAACTGAAACTGTTTTCTTTTTTTTTTGGTACCGGGGATTGAACTCATGACCTTGCTCTTGCCAGGCAGGCACTTACACTGCTGAACTAAAGCTCTTGCCTTGAAAAAGGAGATTGAAGAGAATGTCAGAAAATGGAAAGATACCCCTTGCTCTTGAGTAGGAAGAAGAACCAATATAGTGAAAATGACTGTACTTGTAAAACTGTTAATGCAGATTTACTGCAGTTCTGATCAAAATTCCAACAGCATATATCACAGAATTAGGGAAAACAATTTTAAGGTTCATTTGGAACCAGAAGAGACCTAGAATAGCAAAGGCACACACCTTCTCAGGGCCTGGGGACTGGTGCTGTGGCTGGTGCACCCAGCTTTGATGGGTGAATTGCCATCTCTGGTTCCATGGTGACTTGCCAGCATCTTTAAAAGTCATGCCATGGCACGGCTGCTGCCGCCTTTCCCCACCAGAGACCACAGTGGTGGCGCAGGGGCAGGAGTGGGAGGAACAGCTGCCTGAAAACACCCAGCTTTGTGGTTTTTTTTTTTTGTTGTTGTTGTTGTTGTTGTTTTTTTTTGCGGCACCAGGGATTGAACTCACAACCTCACGGCTACCAGGGCAGGGGCTTAAGGCAGTGAGCCAAACTCCTGGCCCAGCTTTGTGTTTTTAAAATGATTTTTAGCCGGGTGTGGTGGTGCACACCTTTAATCCCAGCACTTGGGAGGCTGAGGTAGGAGGAGCATTGTGAGTTTGAGGCTGGTTTGGACTACAACATGAGCGCAAGGCTGGCCTGCGCTATATAGTGTGACCCTGCCTCAGAAAAACTGGGGCTGGGAGTTTGGCTCAATGACTTAAGCACCTCTCTGGCAGGCGCGAAGTTGTGAGTTCGATCCCCGGTGCCCAAAAAAAAAAAAATTTTTTTTAATTTTTATTTTTGGTGGTGCTGGTCATCCAGTTCAGGCCTTGTACAGGATCTACAAGTGCTCTACCACAGAACTGTATCTCTAGCCCCTGCTAATGCATTTCAGAAGTTTAAATATTTTTCACTTTAAAAAGTAAGTATTTTAATCCCAGCACTCAGGAGGCTGAGGTAGGCAGAGCGTTGTGAGTTCGAGGTCGGCTTGGGTTACAACGAGCGCAAGGCCGGCCTGAGCTACATAGTGCGACCCTGCCTCAAAAAACCCAGGGCCGGGAGTTTGGCTCAGTCCCTTAAGCGCCTGCCCTGGCAGGCGTGAGGTTGTGAGTTCAATCCCTGGTGCTGCAAAAAAAAAAAAAAGTAAGTACTGTATTGGTTATCTGGGAATTTTAGTTAAAAAAGAATACCTATTAATATGGCTGGATGAATTAAATCTTAGTCTGATTGAGTTAATAAAATTTTAGATGAAATGTTCCATCAGTTAAAAGACTTACAGTTTTTATAGGAGTATTTACTTGAAAATGTTTCAGGATAAGTAACAAACTTCATAAAGATATCTAGTAAAGTATTTGCTTGTATTAGTTACTGGGGATTGAACCTAAAGCATTCACACTGAGCCATATTTGTAGCCTTTTTTGGTTTTTTGAGACAGGGTCTCACTGTGTAGTTAAGGCTGCCCTTGAACTCATTTGTAGCCCAGGCTGAGTGCAAACTCATGGCAATACTCCTGCCTCAATCTCCCGATTCCTGGGATTATAGGGGTGCACCACCATGCCTAGCTACTTAAAATTTTGTTGAGATAGGGTTTTACTAAGTGGGTAATTTATCCAGGTTGGGCTCAAATGTGAGATTGCCTACCTAAACCTCCCAGAGTGATGCAAATACAGGTGTGTACTATAAGAGTTTGTACTTAAGATCAGACTTCATTTAGTTCAAATTATTCTCCTGAAGATACATATACAAAAGTAAGATACTACTTCGTCTTACCTTGAAGGGTTTCTTATTTTCTTAATCTTACAACATGCATAGTTTTAAAAACATTTTTTTTCCTTTTTTGTCTTAAACATGTGACCATTTTGTATCCAGGAAAGTCAACATTTCATCCACAATGGATGGATTTATGTCCAAAAATACTTGCCTTTCAAGCTGTGTCAAGGATACATTGAGGATCAGTTGTGGGAAACACATTGTGTTAAGGCTATATTGGTGTAGTTTTGAAATTTCAAAGTCCACCTTGCAAAGAAGCCTAGTGAGTCTGGTGTGGTAGCACAAGACGGTCATCGTCTTTGGTAGCTAATAGGATTATGACTTGTTTTTGTTTTCTTTTTAAATGTTACTTTTTTTTAAATCGAACTGTAGGCTAGAAAACATCCAAAAAGCGAAAATACCAAGTGTTTGAATGAAGCACCTATTTCCGCCCATACTTTCACCATTACTGAGGTATATTTCACAGACCATAAAGTTTACCCATCTCAGGGTACACAGTTTAGTGCCCTTGAGTTTAGTGTATTTACCAGGTGTGCAACTAAATTTTGAGAGTGCTGTCAGCAGCCCAAAAGAGGCCATGTATACATCGATGGTGGTCCCCTATTTCTGCCTCCATTTGAGCCCCCGTTAGCCACTGTAATCCACTTTGTGTCTCTGGACTTGCCTGTCTCTTGAGTCTGACTTCTTTCACTGAAGAGTAGTACTTTCGGGATTCGTCTGTGTTGCTGCATGTATCATCATTGTATTCATTTTTATAGATAACTGGACTCCACTGTATAGATGTCTGCCCCTCTCACTTGCTCATTGGTGATGGAGGTTGAGGATTTTTACTTTCTGTGATCGTGAGGAATGCTGCTGCTGTGAATATCTGGGCACATGCTTTTGTCTACACTTCTTGTTTTGGAGTCAGGGTCTCACTATGCAGTCCAGACTGGCCTTGAACTCACTGTGTCGAACTCACAGCATTCTTCCTGCTTCAGCCTCCCTGGTGCTGGCATTATATGCTGCAGTCATTGCTCTGATTATTTGTTTTCATTGATTATGTGCCTTTGAATAGAATTGCTGGTTCTTAATAAGGTGACTCTTTGTTTTCCCAAATGGCTGTACCAGTGTAACTTTTTTTTTTTTTTTTTTTGGCTTGTATTTTGAGATGCAGTCTCATTATGTAGTTCAGGCTGGCCTTCAAGTCTTGGCAGTATTCCTGCTTCAGCCTCTGGAGTGCATGCACCATCCCGCCCCGCTTATTTTGTTTTCGGTGTAATATGACTAAGTGCATAGACCGTAAGAAGAGAGCTCAGTGAACTTGTACACCGCGTATGCCTCTGTGGTCATCCAAACTGATAAAGCAGTGTTTCCTGCAGTACAAAGGCTGTCTCGTGCCCTTACATAGCCGGAACAGCTATTCTGACTTCTTTCGCCTGAGTGCAGCTTGTTCCTGTATTAGGTACTTGAGTGAGTCTCTTGTGTATGGGTTCTTTTATTCCACAGTGTGTCTCTGAAATTTACCCCTACTTCTGCAGGTAGCAGTGGGATTGCTTTTTAATTGTTACTGTGTGGCTGTTGTGTAGTTTGTCTGTGTTAATGCACATTTAGGGTTTTTTTCCCTTCAGACACTAGTTTTGGGAATAAATCAATCACCACATGCTTTTTGGTGGACATGTACACTTCCTTGGAAATACCTAGGAGTGTAATTTTCGGCATTGGTCAGACATGTTTAGCTTTAGTATGGAGCATTGCTATTACTAATGCTTGAATTGCCTGAGGAAAAAAAAACCCGTGGTCCATGCCAGATTTGCTGGGTCTGTTTCTTTGAAGACTATCCTTGAACACCAAATTGTCTTGAGGATTCTGAAAATGTCTACTTGCAGAAAATCTCAATTCTGTGACCCTCACAAGAACTCTCACTGAGGGTTTGTTGCAATGAAAAGCTGAAAGTACAGTGGTACCTCTGTTCATGAACTTAATTCTTTCCACAATTCTGGTCACAAACTGAATTGGATGAGAACTGAATCAAATTGTCCCATAAGGTCAACATTGAACCTAATCATTGAATTTGATTGCTTTCTCGTCCAATTCAATTTGTGACCAGAATTGTGGAAAGAATTAAGTTCATGAACTTGGGTGCCACTGTATGATGATGACTTTACATCATAAAATACTTTTGAAATTTTGTAAACTATAAGCCTGATATTTTTGAGAATCTCTGAATTCTTAAGTAGTACCATTTTGGTATAGTTAGTGTGTGTAAAATGAAGAGTGGCCAGATAAATAGCAAGAAAATGTCTTATTCTTACATTTTTACCCACCATTATTTGAGCCCAGCAAAATTGTTTCTCAAGTAGAGTTAGCTTTGCTCTTTACTTAAGCCATTGATAATTAAACTTAATTTCAGGAGAGATTAAATGTTATGTGTATAAAAATATTAAGAGGTAAAGTAATAGGGAGAAAACGTGTTGAAATTAGACATATGACCAGTAATTAAAGTCAGAATCTTGGCCAAGAGTGATGATGGTGAATCTTCTTCTTTTTTTTGGTACTGGGGATTGAACTCATGACCTCACGCTTTCCAGGCAGGCACTGTGCACTGAGCTATATCCCTACCCCAGTGAATCTTTTAGACTGTTCAGTGATGTACGGAGTCCGCTGAGTCCGCTGTGGCACACATGCCATAGGCTTGCCACCACCGGCCTAGAGATCAGCTGTGAGGTTGTTGGTTGGAGTACATCATTTCGTAATATTTTAAAAATCAGGCTTCTTTGGAAAGAAGGTGGTAGACTTTCTTAACCTAGGCTATTCGTGTGTGCATATAAATTTCAGATACAGCTAATGACCTAAGTGGATTTTTTTACCAAAGAGCAAGTAATGAATGGTTCAATCCCATTTACTGGTATGTTGTTCCTTTGTTATGTCATATATTATCTTCCCAAGAGACTATACAAGTGTTTGCTACCACTGACATGAAAGCCTATTACTTGAATGGCTGCATAATACTCATTTTGAAGATGCCATGATTTTATTCAACCCATCTTTTCTCTGCAACTAGACATTTAGCTTATTTCTAGCTCTTTTCTCTGCCACTAGACATTTAGCTTATTTCTAGCTCTTCAATATTGTAAATCGTTCTGTGAAAAATGTCTTTTTGTATCAGATCAGTTGGCTATATTTTGGATCATTGGTACTAGACAACAGATCACTAATGACTCAGTTATTCTTTGCTTTTCGCTAAGCAAAAATCATTTTAAAAAGAAACTGGGCTTATACTTCAGCACAAGTATATACTTAATACACACACACACAGAGTGCTGGTTGAACCTGGGGCCTTTACATTGAGCTACATCCCCATCTCTTTTATTTTTTGTTTTGAACAGGGTCTGGCTAAATTGCCAAGGTGGATTCAAATTTGCGATCCTCCTGCCTCAGCCTACCAGTATGCTGAGATTATATGTGTGGGCCACTACACCTGACCTCTGGTCATTTAAACTTAATTTTAATTAAAAGTATGGCTTGTTACTATACTAGATCAGTGATTTTAACCTGGGTGTTGGTGGAGATATGTTTGTGGTGGATCTTGCCATTCAGGAGAGATTTTTGGCTGTCAGTTATAGGGAGAGACACACTGACCACTCCTGGTAGAGGACAGGGGCGGTGTTGTTAGACATCGGGCAGTGCAGAAGATAGCACAGCCTCCAGAACAAAGGATTGTCTCACCTGAAATGTTGAGGGTGCCAAGACTGAGAAACCTTGAATTAGAAGGTTTTACTGTTGGCAGAACGGATATTCTCAGTGTAGTGTTCAGGAACACTGTTTTGGGCTGCCATAAAACAGAACTGCCATAAAAGGGATAAGTTCTAGCACCAGAATGCCATTAGAGCTGGTTTTGCAGTGCTGTGTATGGTAGACCCAGGACGTAGCGCAAGCCCTCTGCTTCCCCAGTTTCATTAAGAAACATCATGTACTTTACTGCTCATGGACAGTGCTTGTAAAATTACTTGCATGTTGGGTGTTGTCGAAAATGCCTTCTCACTGTCAGATGCAGTTACCGTTGAGACTTGGTGGTGATGTGCGTGTTAGTTGGGAATGTGCTTAGCAGTGTGGAAAGACGGTAGGAACTGACCCAATAGGTGCGAGTTTGTGTTTCTCAGGAGATGTGGATTCTGGGGACTGGCAATCGGGGCTACTCCTGCAACTCTATGACCTCCCTGCTGACCTGTCCCTCAGTTTTTGTGCAGCTTTCTTGGAACGTGTTTTTTACCATATGTTCTTCAAGGTGGTTTCTGCCTGTTTCACCTGTCTTCCAGACAAATCCGAATGAGGCCAAGGGCCTGCTGAGCCAGTGTGTTTTGTTTTTGTTGTTGGTGTGGTTTGTTTTTTGAAGTAGTTCTTGCCATGTTACCAGGCTGATCTTAAATTTATGGGCACGAGTGATCTCCCACCTCAGCCTCCTGAATAGCCAGGACTACAGGTGCACACCACCCTGTTGGCATCAGTTCTCATCCCAGCTGTTTCCTGCAGTTCACCTCCGTGAGTCTGCCCAGTCCCATTGGCTGCAGTGTGTCCTGGGACAGTTCTTAGCTATGAGTGAGGTGGGGAAGTCTGGCGTTAGTTAGGCTCGTTCTGAGTCAGAAAATCCAATGAGAAACCTGTAGTGAGGAAGCATGGAGAGTGAAATAGGCATCTCTGGGAGCTGCTTTTCAGGGCATTGAGCTTTCTTGCTCCCTAAAGTCACTGAAATTAAGGAAAGGTATGGAGAGCAAATAGTATTCATGTTATAACAGTATTGTATTTCTTAAGCTGAGGACTTGGAACAAGATTAGGCTGATTACTCCATTATGTTTTTCAGATTTTAAGTCTCTTCCTGATTTCTATACTCGGCACCCTCCCCTTTTTTATTTTTGAAGCATCCGTAATTTTGTTATAGTATGCACCATTAAGAAGATCTTTCTAGGCCTCCCTGTACACTAGCAGTGACCAGTAAAAGTTTTTAAAGCCCCATTTTCGGTAGCAACAAGGCCTCTAAGGTTTTTTCAGGATGAACTTTCAAGATTTTTATGAAGATTATAAAGTGAATTAAGGTATTGCCAGCTACAGCACAAGCAGGGAGAATAAATAGGAGCCACTTGCCTTTTCAGATATATAGATGATTACCAGGCTGAGAACTAAAATTGGACACTGTCTCAAGGATAAATGATGATTCTGTGAAATAGAATGAAGATGTAGAAACCGATCCATTAATGTATAGAAACTTGGTTAATGATAGAACAAGTGTTAACTGACACATGCAGAGATCACTAGTATCAAATTTATTAATTTTCCACTTGGAAAGATTAAAATTAAACTCCTGTTGCCTACCTCAGGCTACTAATTGTGTTTTATGACTTAGGATTATTATCAGTTCCTTCACTGCCAGAAAACTTGGGAAGTTCAGGTTAGAAACTTGGGCATCATGTTCTCTCAGGGGAAACTCGAGGAGGAAAGTTATAAAATGCCAGTTACATCAACTCAGAGAGAGCAAAAGGAAACAAACAAAAGCGAGGACAGAAATAATGAAGTGAAAAATAACTCTCTTCTCTACTCGCACTTAGAAAAAAACGTACTAGAAACTAATAATTGAGTTTTAGAGTTTGAAAGTATGACAGATGATATATGGAAAATATTTTAACTCTTTACTGAAGAGCTTTTGCACTAGGCCCTTAGGGTAAAAACAGGAATTAGAAGGTTACTGGTCCTGGAGCATCTGTGTATTGCAGACAGGAAAATTAGGAGTCCTCAGTAAGAGCTTCATGAAGAAAGGAATTCTTTATGTTTAACATATAAAACTCTGATTAACTTTGAAATGCTTTTTTCTTCTATGCGATCGCATGAGCAAAAGCCTAGTGTAACATTTATTGATAAAGCACACTTTTATTTGGGGTAGGGAGGGCTGGTACGTTTCTATTTTTACTTGATGAATTCTTTTTTTTGTTCTTTTTTTAATTTTCTTTTTTTTTTTTTTAACCAGAATGTCACATAAGTTTATTTTACATATAACAGCAGTGGTAAAATTGAAAAGTTTGATTTTTAGCAGTACCAAGTAAACTTAACCATTTTAAGTCTTTTTAAAGTTATTCCCTCCAAAAACTTAGGGAGATTTTCTTTTCTACCTCCACAAACCATGATTTCCCAATAGTTGTCTTTTTGAAGGACTTTTCAACTGATGAGAAAAGTGCTTCGAAGATATTTTATAACTCTTCCCCAAATGAAGATTAATTTGGACAAATTTATATTGTTTAGGTTTCTCTACAGATTCTCTTTTTTAGACCTAAATGCAGCTTATCATATGGTATAATATTAACTTCTTTTTTTCTTTTCTCTTCTCTTTTTTCTCTTTTTTTAGACAGAGTCTTGCTGTGTAGTTCAGGCTGGCCTTGAGTTCATTGTGTAGCCCAGGCTGGCCTCAAACTCACGGCAATCCACCTGCCTCAGCCTCCTGAGCGCTGGGATTGCAGGTGCACGTCACCACACCTGACCTAGTTTTAACTTACTTGCCCCCACAGTAAAAACCATCTGTCCTGGAAAGTAAGATGGCTACATCCTGTGACCTTATAGTTAATAGAATTACTGATTTATCTCAAAGATTATTTTTACCATTTGTCAAAATAAGCAGTTCAACATTGGACATTAGTCTTTATTGACTCACAGACATATGAACTAGTCGTGTCCGGTTTCTACCTCTTCCACATCTTCTCTCTGTAAGTGGATGGAATTATTTAACACCAGCTTGATGGAGGGCAGTTGACCCTTTACAAACATTAAGAATTTAGATCAAGTCATTCACTAGTGTGGAAAAAGAAACTATAATGATAGAAAGCCTATACACTCAATTCAAACTTTACTTTTCTTCTGTCTTCAAATAACATGTACCTAATTAAGAGACAGCTATTTGGTTTTCAGTAACCATATCTAGGGATACATTCATAGGACTGCTTAGATAGTCCAGGTGAAATAGTTATAGAAAAATAGTTATTTCCAGTTTTGTCTCAGAAAATTCATTTGTATATCAAAATCTATTTTGATACCTGGAAGTTTACAAAAAGACTGAATTCTTCACTGTAATTATGCTTTCTGAAACTCAGGCACTCTTCTCTAGACAAGAGCAAGTGGAAATTTATCCATAAAGGTAAAGGTGCTTAATGTTAACTTTTTTGTTTGTTTGTTTCTGGGAATCAAACTCAGGACCTTGTGCTTGCTAGGTAAGCGCTATGCTGCTGAGCAATATCTCCAGCCCTAGGTGCTTAATGTGAAACATTTCGTCTAAGCTTGGGTTTAGGTTAAGAAACTGATACCAAAGTAACCAACATGGTCTTCCTACATTTTCACCAAGATGCGAACCCTACAGACTCATTTATCAACCATCTTCCTTTAAAAATTTTCTTGTCATTCAAGACTGCTGAAGTGTATTTTACTTTGTACTTCTATCTATGTTTCCAGATGAAAACTTAAGGTTATAAAATGAGTATAAACATTCTGTAAAGTGATTTTGCCATGTAACTTATTCAGAGATGAGACTTTTACATATGAGGGTAAATTTTGCAGATCAAACTTTCTTTTAAAGTCAAATGACAGAAAACTTGAGCTTTGTGTATTGCTTTCATGTCTACCAAGAATGTTTCTTAAGCCACCAACACTAACAACTGAAAATATGATGTGTAGGGAGTGAGTATCCACAGAGAGTCTTTAAAAGCCCAGAGTATCACCAACATGCTGGACTTGTCTATGAGTCAGAGAGAACAATGCTACTGTTGCTTCTTTTTGTCTTTTGAAATAAGTAATATTTGTAAGCTCTGCTCTTCAATGTGAAAGCAGGACTTTTTTTTTTTTTTTTTTTTTTTTGCGGCACTGGGGATTGAACTCACAACCTTGCACGTGCCTGACAGGCGTGTAAGGGGCTGAGCCAAACTCCCGGCCCTGGTTTTTTGAGGCAGGGTCGCACTGTGTAGCTCAGGCCGGCCTTGCGCTCGCATTGTAGCCCAGGCCGGCCTCGAACTCACAACGCTCCTCCTACCTCAGCCTCCCGAGTGCTGGTATTAAAGGCGTGTGCTACCACGCCCGGCTAGCAGGACATTTTTTAAAAAGCTAAATAATTTGAAATCGTTTGATACCCAAAATTTTTGGGTTATACATCTTAACTATGAAAATAAACAGATTTTCCTTCAGTCCAACCACCTCACAAAAATCAGAGAACTAAAACAGCCTGAACATGATTATTTTTAAAAGTCCTTGAAATTATTAGAACTTTTAAGGGGAGGAGGACCAAGAACAAGAGAACAAGGAGGGAAAGTTTAACAAAACAGGGCGGGTACCAATGGACCACTCTCTATTTGGTGACAAGCAAGTGCCAGAAAGTTCATTTGTAATTTGTTCAGTGGTCTGTCTTTTGTACATCTGCATTCTGACCAGAGGAGACTTCGGGGTGTTTTTGTTTTTGTTTTTGTGTTTTTGGTACCAGGGATCAAACTCACCACCTGGCACTTGCTAGGCAAGTGCTTGTGCCGCTGAGCTAAACCCTCAGCCCCAGCTTTTAGGTTTGTCTGAAGCACAGGAGCATCAGCAGGCTGTGTCCTCTTACAGTAGTTCTTCTTGATCTCAGTGTCAAAGCCAGACTTCCTGTGGAAGTCAGTTACTGATCTGGATGTGCAGATAGATGTTATCAAAAATGCCATCTTTCTTACAGATGTTTAAGACATGGTTTAACATTTTAGTTCCTATTCCTAGCCTTTGGTAAGGTACAAGACATTCTAGTGTCCTGATGAAACGTCTTTTGTGGTCCACCCTGCAGCATACTGCACCTACAGCACTATCACTGAAATAGGCAAGCTTTGCTAGCTTGCCAACCTCCACCCATCCTTGTAGAACTTGTCATTATAGCTGAGTGGAAAGATAACCTAGGTTAACCTCTTCAACTGTTTGGTATTGTGTGGTGTTCCGTCTCTGAGCTCGATTCTGGTACCTTTCATTTTCCCCTCAAGGCTGACCTCACTGCTGTGAGCTCTCCATACCCTCAGCTCAGGTCACTCAGTTGAGCCAGCCTCCTCGCCTTGGGCCTGGAGTTGAGGGAGTGGCAGACAAGTGCAGTCCTAAATCTGCAGAGAGGGCGTGCAGGTGCTGCCGCTTCTCCACAGGTGCACACGGGCACCCTGCTCCCGCTCGCCCCAGCCAGACCAGCTGCTGTACTGTGACCTTTCGCCCTGTGCCCTGATGAAGTCTTGAAATAATACTCCAGTTGGGAGATAAAAGCTGGCGGCTATACAGGACACATGAGGTGGCTGGGTGCTTAGTGTAGATAAAGCTTATAGGATTCCTCATGTGGGACACACACAACCTCAATGATCTTGAAACAAACCTCAAGCTTATCTGTTGTTACTAATCATTTGTGGCTTTAGAAATAAATTTTTGTGGCTATTTCTGCTCTCAAAGTAGCAATTATGTGGCATGAAAGTGAAGAAATCGGTAAGAATGTAAAGATAGGAGCTCTGGTATTTAGGTAGATGTTTGAGAGATTCAGTGTGATGTGGTTCATGCCTCCGTTGTGCTCATTCTGTCCCCTCCTTGCTTAGAGGTGTTGAGCAGAGCCTGGAATAGGCAGTTGGTTGGTAAACTGCACAGACTTCCTGTGTCTGAAGGTCTTGGTTCAGTCCTGGCACTGCCACTTGCCAGCTATTTGATCTTTGGCAGATCGTTTAACTTCTCAAAGCTTGGCATCCCTAATGTATGAGATGGGGAAAAGTAGTGTTTCTGTTTTTTTTTTGTTCAGGTTAAATGAGAAATGACATAGTCTGTATGCTTTACATGCTGCCCAGCATGTCGGAAGTGCTTTAACAGATGCTATTCTACACTGACCGGGAAGACGTGTTTTGTGAAATAAAACTTGAGAGATATTAAAATATATTTTTGTTATTTTAAGGAAATTCGGAATGAGTCCCATGACTATCCTCATAGAGTGGCCAAGTTTCCGGAAAACAGAAATCGAAACAGATACAGAGATGTGAGCCCATGTAAGTACTTGCGGGTTCATGTGCGTGTGCGTGTCGGTTTGTTTAAGAGGCGGGATGCAGGGACAAGGAAGGACGCTGTGGGATCGGGGTAAGTGCGGTGATTCTTTTCAGTTCACATAATACATAGTCTTAAAACTTTCAAGGGGTAATATAGTACAAGGAAAAATAATTACCTACAATTGTTTCAGCTTTCAAACACAGCTGCCATTATTTTGGTGTATTTCCCACTGATCTTTTTTTCTTTTTACGTGCATGATTTTTCTATCTTTAAAGTAATTGTAATCCTTGTTATATGTGTGTATATGAGAGTCATATATATCATTTTCACATGATTTCATGACCTTTAGGTATTAAAGTATTTACTAGCATACTTCGGTTCCCCAGTTACGAAAGCAGTGTGTACTAAAAGCTGGGTGTGGTGGTGCACACCTTTAATCCCAGCACTCGGGAGGCTGAGGTAGGAGGAGCGTTCTGAGTTCGAAACTGGCTTGAAAAAAATAGGGCCAGGAGTTTGGCTTAGTGGTTTAAGCGCCTGCCAGGCAGGCGCGAGGTGGTGAGTTTGAGCCCCGGTTCTGCAAAAAATAAATAAATAAATAAAATAAATAAATAGTGTGTATTCACTCTAGAAAAGTGAAACATAGAAAGTAAGGAAATATTTTTTAAAACCAGTGCCTTCATCGTCTCTTCAATTTCTTCAGAGTTTTGTAATTTCCACTGTGGAGATCTTTCACTGCCTTGGTTGGCATGCAAGTGTTTTCCTGATTTACCTCTTGGTGTGTTCATCATCGGTATACATAAATACTGTTGATTTTGTAGTCTGCAAAATAAGAATCTTACAAATACAGACTCACCACCATTCATTTCCTACTTAGCAACATATCATAAACATTTTGTTATAAACAATTTTTTTTGCAACTTTGACAGTGACTTTGGATAAACCTTTCTTTCATGTAACAGTTCCCCATGGTTATACACTTAGATTATGAAGTACACACACCTGGTTTTGTAAACAGTTACAATCCTAGAGTTTTTAGATGTTTATCATGAGGTGATTATATTTTTGTGTAGCAAATTCAGATATTAGGCTGCTTTCCTACTCTGCTATGTTTTATCGTATTTTAGTGAGCTAGCCATAGATTTTTCTCTAGGGCTAAGTGTTAGTAAGACCTTTAACAAAATACACTGAGTTGGTGACATTCTGGTTTCTGCTTTTTTCTGGCTCTTTCACCTTGTTGACTGAGCTGCTACTGGTGTGCAAGCTTTCCTGTGGTACAAGCTGGACCACTCTGTTCAAGAATACAGATTGTATCCCTTTCGAAGCTTTGTACCTCTTGGTTGCATGCAAGATATTTAGGGCTGGTTATATCATGAAAGGTGTTTTTGTTTGTTTTTGAGACAGGGTCTCACTGTATAACCCAGGCTGGTTGTGAACTCATGGTGATCTGAGTGCTGGGATTGCAGGCATGCACCTGTACTGTATTCTTATGTGAACAGAATGTTTTTCTTTGTGTTGACGAAGTATGTTCTATGAAGAATTTATTGGCAAATTTTATAAAAATCAGATAGAAGCTGTCTCTTAAAATAATGTATGTAATAAATTTCTTAGAAAATACTATGTTTCTCTTAGACGCCTTTCCCCCCAGCAGTTAGAAAGAAGTCTTTGTAAGCATGGGCCACTGGAAGTGATGTCCTCTTCTGTTGGGTGCTGCACATGTGGGACAGGACGGTTGTCCTGTGGGGCCTGTGGCTCCCAGTGCAGGACAGGCCTGGTGCTGTGTATGTTCAGGTCACAAGGTGTGCACCGTGTTCTAGCAGGGAGCACACGTTCTGGCTGTGAGTCACTGAGCTGGAAAGGCCGGTTTCCTAGGCAGTGTTATAAATAGAGAGATTTCAAAGAGACTATTTTCCAGGTGTAAACCTGCATTTTTTGTTTTGGTTTGGGTTCTTTTTGGTACTGGGGATCGAACTTACAACCTCACGCCTGCCAGGCAGGTGTTTATACCACTGAGCTAAATCCCCGGCCCTATTTTTTGGGACAGGGTCTCACTATGCAGTTCAGGCTGGCCTTGAACTCACTTTGTAGCCCAGGCTGGTCTCCAACTTGCAGTGATCCTCCTGTCTCAGCCTCCTGAATTTGCAATGATCCTCCTGCCTCAGCTTCCTGAGTGCTGGGATTACAGGTGTGCACCACCACACCTGGCTAAACCTTTCTTTGTTACCGTGAAGTTTTTAGAAACTTTTTTAAAATAATCATGGGCTTGCCTGCAACTGTAAGGAATAACAGTGACCCAGCCAGTTTCCTCTGTGGTCGCATCTTGTGTGACACAGCGCAGTGTCATTGCTGGGAGGCTGCCATTGGTTGGCGTAGTCCAGCCATCTCCTTTCCCAGTCTAGGGTGTCGTGTGGGTGTGTTTGGGTCTGTGCAGGCTAGCTGTGTGCAGACCGTGGTCTTGGGACCACAGGCTGGACACGGGCCAGCAGAAGGTCCAGGCTGACCTTCAGGGGTGATGACCATCTCCCTCCTACATCCTTCATTGACCCTAGGGTTGCCTTCAGTTTTATATGTAAATTTTAATTGCAATCATTGTGTGTGCTCAGTTACATTTTGAATTCTTTCATTAGCATTGGCAAATTGGTCTAAATGAAGAACAAATTTTTAAGTTAGACCCGAGACCTTTTTTGTCAGATATTTGTTATTTAAATCTCTCTCAGTGAACATGGTGGCACATGCCTGTAATCTCAGCACTCTGGAGGCTGAGGCAGGAGAATCGCCAGGAGTTTAAAGCCAGCCTATGCTACATAACAAGTTTAGAGTCAACCTGAACTACATAGTGAGACCCTACCTCAAACTGCCACCGCCTCAAAACAATTTCTCAAGAAGGCAAGTGTATGAAGCTCTTGTGACTTTTCTCCCAACTGACTGTTGGCCACCTGTCCTAGAAGGCTGCAAGGTGACATCTGTGGAAAATGCGCAACTCAGGGGCTGGGGTCCAGATCCTGGATCCATGCCTGATGGCCCCTTCTCATGAGGACTGGTGTTGGCTGGCCAAGTAAGGACCAGGTGGGACCACTGCCCTCTGCCACCTTGCTGCCAGCCCCTGGAGTGCACTGCTCTGGAGCAGCCTCAGGTGCTCTCTGCCGGGGGACGTCTAGTCCCCTGAGTAAACCTGTCCTCTCCTCTCTGATCTCTGTCTCAGTCTCCTGAGTTGCTGGGATCACGGGTGTGTGCCACGGGGCCCAGTGAGGCTGCTCGTTCTTGCCTGTGTCACCACAGGGTTTCCTGGTCTGAGCCAGTGCTCTGCAGCCTGCCAGTGCAGTGATCTCCTGTGCAGCTTATTTGCTGGGGCTCATCAGGACCACCCTAGCGTTTGTCTCCTCTCCTGACCTCAGAGCTGCTGTCTTCCTTGTCGCCTTCCTCTTCTCATGGTACCTTCTTTATCCTGGGTGACCTGTGCCCCAGCAAGCACCATAGAATGCTGGCCTCGGAGCTCCTAACTTCGTATCCCAACCCCTTGTTGCTTTAAATGAGAGGGCATCTCTGACTCTCGAGTCCATCCCACCTGGAGGCTCTGTGCTTGGGCTTCTCCAGCCTTGAGCTGCAGCTGTGTGCAGGGTTGCTGCAGTGGCTGGCCTGGCGTGGCCTTGCTGGGTCCATGCATGACCTCGTGGATCACGCCGCCATCAGTCTGGTCACCCACCCCTTCCTCTCAGGAGAAAAGTGCTAAAAATCAGGAAAAAACTCTTCAACCCCCTGGAACCTCGTGTCCATTTCCTGGAGTCCCAGGCAGAGGGCCTTTTTCCTGCTGTCCCTTATCCCTTGTTCTTCCCTGCCCCTTTCCTCCCTCCTTGCCATCACCACCCCCTCGCCCTTCTTTCCAGTCACTTTCACCTTGGCTTCCGGAATGCCCTCCCCACGTCCCCTTCACATGGGCGTGCGTGCAGGAACACAGCCTGCTGCTCTCTCCTGTCTGACCGCCCAGGCCTCCTTGACCTCCCCTGAAACTCTGATGAACTGTTGGCTTTCTAGCTTTCGCATGCACTGATCTTGCTGTCAGTTTCCTCCTCTTCCCTCTGTGACTTGTGACATCGTCCCCGGGCCTTTCTGCCCTAACATCATAGCTCTTCCTCAGGCTCCTTATCTGTTTTTAGTGCTTTGCTTCTTCAGGGCTCTTCCTGCCTCCCTCCCTCTCCTCATCGAGTGCCAAAGTGAGAGACCTTCTCTCCTGGGGGTCCTGTTGTCATCGTCCCCTCAGCTGCGGCATCCTTCCTTACTGCCACATTTGTGTGTGCCACGTGTGGTTGCTCTCCCATGTCCTGTGTCCATGTCCGTACCGTGCCAGCACCACCCATTGGTGGCCCTAAGCCTGTTTCTTGGCCTCTCTTCCCCTGCACATGAATGGTATTCCCCTTCACACGTGCTGAGGCCAGCAGCAGACTCCTTTTGTTCACCCCCCACGCCTCGTTAGTGCTGAGTAGTTAGAACTTCCACTTCCATAATGTGCTTTAGGTCTTTTTCTCTGTGTGTTCTGATATCAGCCCTTCTGGTCGCTTCCTGGGTCATCACAGGGGCCTTCCGAGGCTCCTTTTCGCCATTCTGTTCCCTCTTGATACCATGCTGCAGTACCCAGTGTGACTTCTGTGGAATGCAAGTCTGTGCTGCTCTGCTCTGTGCTGAGTACTATGCAACTTATAGGAAATAGTTAAAAGTTTTCTTTTGGTTTTTGGGACAGACTCTCAGTCGGTAGCCCAGGCTTGCCTTGAACTTACAGCAATTCTGCCTCAACCTCTCAAGTGCTGGGATTACCAGGGTGTGCCACTAGCCTGGCTAACATTAAAGTTCTTTAGAAGTGTCATTCTAGGCCTTTTGGGGATTGACCCTTTATGGCAGTCCTTTATACACATTTTCTTGCAAATTATTTGTTTCAATAAAATTGGATCATTTGGCTTTCTTCCATTGTGACTGGTTTTTAATACTTCCATGTCTTTGAATATGTCTTTCCCTTTTCAAAAATTCTTCTCTCCTCTCTCTGACTTCTTCCCTTACAGCCCTCTTCCTGCAGCATCAACTCAACAGTTCTGCTGTGACCACATCATTCAGTGGAGGAGGTCGTGGAAGAGGTAGTGGTGTTTCCCTGGTGAAAGGGCTTGGCAGCTATTGGTTCAGAACACATTTGTTGGAGACCAGCTGCATTCTGATGGTGTGCTGTGTGGAGAACACTGTAGTGCCCTGTGCATCTCCTCCATCTCCTTCTTCTTTTTTTGGCACCAGGGATCGAACTCATGACCTCACGCTTGCCAGGAAGGCACTTATGCCATTGAGCTAAATCCCCGGCCTCTCTGTGTCTCCTTCTAATAATTCACAGTCCTGTTGGCTGGATAGTGTGTCACAGACACCGTGTGACGTGGCAGTACCTGGACCTGGGGAGATCCCCTGGGTTCTGTCAGAAGCCAGGGCTGCTTTTAAGAGAATAGGTAGGGGCCAGCTCAGTAGATAAAGGGGAATAGAAGAATTCTAAAGCCAGGCACTTGGGAGGCCGAGGTAGGAGAAGCGTTGTGAGTTCGAGGCCAACTTGGGCTACAACGCGAGCACAAGGCTGGTCTGAGCTACGTAGCACAACCCTGCCTCAAAAAACTAGGGCCAGGAGTTTGGCTCAATGGTTTAAGCGCCTGTCTGGCAGGTGCGAGGTTGTGAGTTTGATCCCCAGTGCCACAAAAAAAAAAAAAAAAAAAAAAAGGAATAGAAGAATTCTGGAGAAAAATTCAGGAGTGCAGGTCTCTGTCTTTTCTAGATTTGGGTTCAGTAGACTTGGAAGTTTGTATTTTTAAAACATAAGCTAATTTGATTTTCATTGGCACCATTACTGAGACTGTCCTTTAGAAACTGTATTTGGAGTCTGAATACTAATACTAACACTAATAGTAATAATGGAAAAGGGGAATTTTGAAATAGGATTTGAAGTCTGCATTCTTTCTTTAGCCATCATGATTCCCAGATGCCACAGGTGTTTCAGTTAACTAGTGAGACTTGAGCAGATGAGCAAGAATGGGTTGGCTGAGGAGCAAGAACTGGCTCCTGATGGTTCCTTTGGAACTGTCTTCATACTGTTAGAGACCACTGGCAGATTTGGAAGTGTTTTCCTACTGTGTGCTTACAGTCAGAATCCCCCCTTACTCTGTGGCCTAGAAGGAAGTGCAATGCTCATTCAGTGAACTGTCTTCTCTATTCCCTGGTGCTTTTACAATAATGATAATTGGATAAAGCCTACAGTTAATTTTTTTAAAGCTTCTTATGACAGTGTTAAAGGAGGAAGCTACTGTGTGTCTGCGTAGGCCACAGCTGGAGAAGTCATTTCTTGAGAGATGAAGCCGTTTCTCAGAAAACATACTGCTTGCAAGTGGGAGGCGGAACTCTGCATCAGAAGTTGGCTTAATCTTTATTCATCTTACAGACCGCAGCTCTGTTGGGTGTGGAATTCCTCCATTCACCCGGTGACAGCAGCTAGGGGCGGGCAGATAGTGCCCTGTAGAAAAGAGTACATTCCGGGCAGTCCTGCCACGGGTGTTACTGGATGTTGAGAAATCAGATTTCCTGTGGGAATGTGGTTTGGTTGCCTTCGTGGTACTTCATGCAATGTAGTTGGTACAATCTTTATTTTTCTTGCTTTATTGGATCCTCTAAAAGATAAGAAAAAGTGATAACCATAGAATTGCATGACGATAAAGCAGTGGGGGCCTTGGGGCCCGGCTCCATAGATCATTTCATTCCAGAACTTCCTGGGCAGCGTAGCTAGGGAGGAAGAGAAAGCACCCAGCTCCCTGCTTTTCCTCATTCAGAGGTCGTAAGTGGGGCTTGGTGTGAACAGTTGGCAGTGGGCTGACAGACTGGAGGGAAGGGGGTGGGCAGCATCCTTCTTGATTTTTGCTGAAGAATATGCATTTATAAAGTTACAGTTTCTTCTAAAAAGACTGACAGTTTCATGTCCTGAATCATCTATATTTACAGTCTTTTTAGATACTTTAAGGTGATGTGCTTTAATTAACAGCAGTGCCTGTGTTGTTGTTGTTGTTGTTGTTTGTTTGTTCTTCGGAGTCAATTCTGGATCAAAGTTATATATACTTTGACATTTGTATTGGTCTTTTGAATACCACCAAAATTAGTGGTGATGTCAGGGTATATTTGATAGGTTTTGTTTTGTTTTTGTTTTTTGAGACAGAATCTTTTTGTGTAGTTCAGACTGACCTAGAATTTACTATGTAGCACAGGCTGGCCTCTAACGAGATCCTTCTGCCTCAGCTCAGGAGTCCTGGGATTATAGGCGTGTGTGACTACACCTCACAAGAGTTTATTTTTGTAATACGTCCTGAGGAAAAAATGCAGGTTCAGCCCCATTTGCAGTTCTGAAGGGTTATAGTTTTCCCAAGGATTTTTTTTAAAATGTCACCTACCAACAGAATTAAAGTTTCTTTTTTTTCCTGAGGGAACATAGTGCCTCTTTGCTTCTGTTGAGCTAGTGAATGAATATAAGACAGGTAAAAGACCTTCGTCTGGGCCAGCCTTGGCAGAACCCCCAAATGGCTTCTAGGGAGCTCCCTGTACCCTGCCGGGTCTAGGAGACGGCTCACTGGATGGTTGATGTTAAAGACTGAGGGAAGAAAACAGTGGATGCCAGTTCCAAGTCCCAAGGGAAAGGTATCAGATGTCTAACGGGAACTAGAGCGGTCTCTCTCCAGGCTCCCCCACTCCCTGGCTGCTATGAAGTGGAAGATCCCCATTCGCAGCCCCAAGAGGGGAACCTTCCAGCCGCAGGTGGCCAGAGGCTATTTTTAGTTGTGCAATGGAGATGAATAGTCTTTGCTTTGTGTTTTTTCTGTGATTGCAACACTGATGCGAGGAAATGCGATTCTTTGGCGCGATAGATTAGTGGAATTTGAATTTTAGGGGATTGTGTAGCTTTTTAAAAGGCATGCATTGTTTTGTTGGTATGCAGCCTGGAGATGTAGTCTGTCCATTTTGTTAATTAGGTTGTGGATCCGTGTACCATCTTGTGTAATGTAACAGTTAAGGGGTGATTAAACTGTTAAAAAAAAAGTGCTTGCTGACGTCACTTTTCCGAGAACACTTTTATATGTGATTTACTATAACAAGATCTTAGTTTTTCCTGTTGGCAAATGACATGTAATATTTACAGAGGTCTTGGGTTCAGTCCAGCAGAAACATCTCAGATAAATTGATGTGTGAAACTACAGCCGTTTAACTTTCTCTTTCGTCTGCAGATAGTATCACAGTCTCTTTGGGTTGAAGATGGGAGGGTGTCGATGCTTCTGGATTTCTCTGAGGGGAGCAGTTTGTGTCGTGTGTTCCCCAGAGCCAAGCACCAGCTCCGAGCTTCTCAGTCTGTGACTCTGCACTGTGCTTCTGACGTCACTGCTGAGAGTTCGGGGTTAACGTTCATCCTGGTGGTGTTTGCTCTTTTTCCTGTCATGCTTCTCTTTCTCATCTGCATGTTGCAAGGTCGAGTTTTGTGTTTCAGATATTTGAATTAGCGTAAATTGTAAATCTGTGAGGTTTTTCTTCTTTTTTTTTTTTTTTTTTTTTTTTTTTTTTTTTTTTTTTTTTTGTCTTTTTGAGACAGGGTCTCACTTTGTATTGAAGCTGGCCTTGGGCTCACTTTGTAGCCCAGGACAGTTTTGGACTCTCACAACAATCCTTCTGTCTCAGCCTCCAAAGTGCTGGGATTACAGGTGTGCACCATCACACCTGGCAATCTGTGAGATTTTTACTTATATCTAAACTCTGAACAGTCTTAACTGATGAAACATTTCAGTGGTCTCTTAAAGACCTCAATTGGAATACTCCAATTGTGTTTAAATATTTTTAACACAATCTAAACATAGTTAAGTGCTTAAAATTACTTAAATATGATTGAATGCCTGTCTAATTAAGAAATAAGGAAAATGAAATCTAATCTTATCTGTCTGAGGCCAGATGTCTTTTTGTAGGTAGAACAGTCAGTTCTTAGGCACTGATAAGTGATCCCTTTTGCTTTTCTAGGAAGTTAAGTGCTTTATTGTTTTACTGTGTTTCACTCTTTGGTCAGTTGTCATTAGGATTGCTGTTACATTACTACTAACAGAAACACTTCCCTTTCATTGCTGCAGTGACAAACAAGATTATGTTTTGTAACTTACAGAGAGAAGACTTTCCTCTTACTCTGATGCTTCTGTGATGCTAATTTATTTTTTTATTTTTATTTCTTAGAACATTAATACTGACAAGAAAAGAAATGACAAGCTTGAAATGAGTTACGGTTTTATCGTTCTCTATTTTCAGATGACCACAGCCGTGTTAAACTGCAAAATACGGAAAATGATTATATTAATGCCAGCTTAGTTGACATGGAAGAGGCACAAAGGAGTTATGTCTTAACACAGGCAAGTATGTGGCATTGAGAAGATGCCTCAAAATGCAGTTTTTAAACATAGCAAAAAGTGTATCTTGTCTTGTAAATGAAATGCTATTTCCATTTTTTTCTGATTATGAAATAAATTGTACCCTTTATAAAACTTTGAAGCTTTGAGTATTTAAGGTAAAGATAATTTTTAATGTTAACGTGAGCCTTTGTTGGATGAAAATTGTTACTGAATGGCCAGGCAGTTCCTCAGGGCGGATGTGTTTCAGTCCTCACTTCTATCACGGAGCGTTTGTTACTGATTTGTTACAGTCGCCAGCCCCCTTCTCCTAGCCATGAGGGTCACCAGAGGCCCTGAGGGCTCCATTCTGCCCTCCTGGTGCTGAGACCAGTGTCTGGCCTGAGGGCCCAGGTGCCCATGAGCACAAGGCAGAGCCCCTGCTGTTCTGCTGGGGCCATCCGCCTACTTTCTGTGGCACGCCTGGCCGTGTCTGCATGCAGGCACCACTCTTCTTCCATCCCAAGATAACAGGAGCAATTTTTGTTCACCTGCACCAGCTGCTCTTTATTTGGCATATAATGGAGACTTAATTGATAGCACTGTCATTTCTCCCAGTTAAAGATTTTTAAATACTTAAAAGATAAGCCATAGTATTTGAGATTTTTAAAAGCTTAACTTGGATCAGAATGACCTGATATTTGAAAGATTAAAAAGTTTGGTACATTAAAAATATATTTAAATTAATGCAACCATGAGCGCAAGACTAGTTCTAATGCACAGGAAGCTATAAAATTCTTTTACTTAAGATTCAACAACTCTGGGAAAAAAAATTTAAAAAAGAGAATCTGGGGAATGGGTGGCAAAAGACAAACTCACAGTTCAAAGAGCAGAATAAAAAAAAGACACCCATTTGTCCGGCAGCTGTTAGGGAAAGTGAATCTTGGCCTGGAATCAGAACCCCGAGATTTGAGGTTCAGCATCCATGCCCTGCCTGGGAGCGCCCGCCAGGTGCTCTGGGCGTGAAGGCTGCAGTGCGTTTTTTGCAGCCTGACTTCCTGGGGCGCGGCCGTCGTGGGCGCGGCAGCTGTGTGCACACGAGGGGGACTGGGGGTACAGGATGATTTTCTCGGTTGCGCCTGTGTGTAATAGTGGAAGTGTTTTTATGTGCATTTGTAATGTTTCTTAATAAAACTATTTAGAGCCAAAAATTCACTTTCTGTTGGAATTATAACATGAAAATGTAGAGAAGAAGGATCGTCCAGGGCCCTAACCACAGTCTTTTGTTCTCCATCACTTTCCCTGGTTATTTATTGGTCCTTCTTTCTCTCCTTAGTCCTTGAATACAGGTCTTTCCTCTGGTTCTGCTTTAACTTCTTTTCTTGTCTCTCTTCTCAGGATGTTGGGACGTTGGTTTCCAACTCGGAGACCCAGGTTAGGCAGCTCTGCTCAGACCTGGGCCGGCATGTCCTGGCTGTTTTTTCCTTGAGGACCTGTTGAGAGCCAGTCTGGCGGTCACTGTTCCAATAACCTAGAGTTTAGTGAAAACCCTGCTGTCAGAAGCTTGGCATTCTGGTGGGGAGTGAAGGAATAGTTAAAATACTTTCGCGTCGTTGTTCCCTATTTTGTCTGCTTTGTGTAATTTACACTTCAAGAAAGTAGGGAGAGGCCAGACTTGTGGCCATGCCACACAGGCTACATGATGACTCTGAACTGCTCCACTTCGCCCAGGACACTGCTTTGCTCTGCTGATCGATCTGTGTTATCTGTGTCTGGCTGGCTGGGTCTGCCATTGTAGGATGATGTTTTGAGAAACACCTGTACTCCCTTATGATATGGTGAGCACTCCATGTTGTATTTTTCGTGGCCTTTGTTGGTCACAGTAATACTGGTAGTAACCAATAAAGTCTCTAGCATTCCAAAGACGGTAAAGTAATGTGTAATTTTACATACATTCTTGTCCCTCTTGGGGTGTTACTCATGTGTCCCTCCAGTGCCCACCTCAGAGTGTGAGAACTCAAAGCCTGTCCCTGTTTTCCTCCTCCTGACTTACGTGCTGTATTTTCTAGAGCTCTGCTGGAGTGGTATAACCTGTGTCTCACATTCTGTGCCTTCTTAGAGCAGTCTCAATAGCTTTCCTTAGATTTGATTCATGTAAGCAGTGTTTATTGAGCATGTACTGTTCTCCATGGAATGTGCCTGTCCTAGAGATGCTTTCAGTCTGGAACTACTGGAACCTCTTGGTACCTGTGGGGCTGCAGCTCTGGGCAGTGTCCTGACTGCCTGGCCTTTCACTGCCTGCTGCAGACATTGTGAGCTGACTGCATGTTCAGAGTCCTTCCAGTACACAGAAACGTCATCCATTGAACTTTCACTGATTCAGTATTAGTGAGACTGGGGTCGGGCCCAGTGGTAAAGCATTCGCCTACCACACAGGACGCCCTGGTTTGCTCCCCAGCCCTGAAAAAATAAAAGTTATAATTTGAGCATGGCCTTTTTATCTCGAGTCTTTAAGGAAAACATGATGGTAGTTGAAAGTACAAATGATATGGGGTCCTTCCCACCCCATGGCCCCATGGCATCTCTTGTAATGTGAATTGGTTTTTTAACTTTTTATTTTATTGGTGCACTTTAGATATACATAATGATAACATTCATCATGGGAAGTTTGTCCTTGTTTGCTTTTTCCATTCTCCCCACCCTTCAACCCGTCTTCTCTTCCTTACTTACAAAAGCTTTTTCTACTTTTTCCTTCTACTATTTTTTCTTGTCCCCTTCTTTCCTTTCCCCCTCCTTCCCCCAGTTCCTCTTCCCATTTGCACATTTCCTTCCTATTTCCCAATATCTGTTGCACATTTGGTGCTTATTTAAACTTACGGTTTCTCCAGAGGAACAATGCAATATTTATGCATGTGTGTCCAGTTTATTTCATTTAAGCATATGGTTTCTAGGTGCATTCATTTACTTAGAAAAGTCTCAAGCTTATCCTTCTTTATGGCAGAGTAGTACTCCATCATAGTTTTAAAAACCCACATCTTTTTGCATTCATCAGTTGATGGGCATTTGGACTGTTGCCAAGATTTAGCCGTTACTAACTGTGTGCATATATGGCTGTCACAAGCATGGGTGCACATATATCACTGTGGTATGATGCTTTTAATTCTTTCAGGAAGGCACCAAGGAGAATAGCTGGGTCAAATGGAACCTCTAGTTTTAGTTTTTTGAGGAAGCTCCACACTGAGTTCCACAGTGGTTGTACCAGAAGTGTAGAAGTGTTCCTTTTCCCCCACAGTTCCGTCAGCATTTGTTGTTGGTTGATTTCTTGGTAGCAGCCATTTTTTCTGGAGTGGGATGAAGTCTCAGCATTGTTTTAATTTGTATCTCTCAAATGACCAGTGGTGTTAAACATTTTTTCATGTATTTATTTGCTGTTTCTACTTCTTCATCTGAGAAGTGTGTGTTCATCTCAGATGCCCGTTTTTGGATTGGGTCTTTAAATTTGGGAATCTGATTTTTTTTTTTTTTTTTTTTAGTTCTTTATATATTCCGGATTGTAGTCCTTTGTCTGAGGAACAGCTGGCAAACTTTTTTTTTTCCTCACGTAACACCAGTGATAGCACAGACTTCCTCTTTGCCCATGGACATTGGTGTGAGACAGGACGTACTTCTGCTGCAGAGGCTGAGGGGAACAGAAACTTGTTTTTCCCCGTAACTTTGCAGCCAGAAAATGACCAGTAAGATGCCCCTACTTGTGCTTTTGATTTGGGTTTGTTTATAGGTCGTGCATGAGTACCAGAGTCACCTCCAGCAGTGCAGTGCAGGTGAGGCTTGCTGGCAGAGTCAGGAGCAGTGTCCCATGCTGGCTTCTTGGGGCAGAACTTGCCTGTGCTTTGACTTCTAGGCTGACTGAGCCTTCTTCTCCAGCTTGCAACTCTGAAAGCCACTGATAACCTAAGCAGTTCTCTTTCTAAGTAAATAAAAGGTTTTGATTGCTTGGAGTCAAAATCCTAACTAGTGCAGCCTGGTGCTAATATTGAGGACTGGTGCTAGTGTGTGAATTCAAGTGGATATCGTCTTGGTTTCCTTATTTTGACTTTGCCCACTGGCGGCCGTGTTAGTGCAGACCTAAATCATCTGGAGCGTTCTCATCTCATGCCCTGCTCTTCCAGCCTTCTCTGACCTGCACTCCCTTTGCCTCACAGGGTCCGCTTCCTAATACCTGCTGCCATTTCTGGCTCATGGTTTGGCAGCAGAAGTCCAAAGCTGTTGTCATGCTAAATCGAGTTGTGGAGAAAGAATCGGTGAGTAACATTTAATGTTTACAATTTCATGTACTACATATGCTCTTTAGCTACAAAGGTTTTCATGTGTGTGTCTTGCAGGAGAATTTATTCCTTAGCTTGAGCCTTTCACTGCTCAAGGCTAGGAATCAGGATGTTTCTGACCAGAACCAATGTATCTTTTTCCTTTCTTAAATATTTATGTAATAATTCAGATCACTAATCTATGAGATATAAATATGATGATACAATTACTGACTGGTAGTGACGTAGAGGTCTTCGAATCCTTAGACTTCATTAGAATCTTTATATTATTGCTAAAATTTTGGAAATTATCAATAAGATTAAAATGATGCTTTTTATCTTTATAAATTATAGTTGGCTCTTAGGTTATGAGATAATAAGTACAAATTTATGGAAAGTTAAAATTATAATCTAAGTACAGTGCCTATTAGTAGTGTAATTTTAAGATGTTTTTGCTTTTATAGATTTAGATTTTATTTCTGTCCTGTGCAAATTGTGAAGTATTGTCATTAAGTTCTCTTCCAGTTTTAAGATCTTGTACTGTTGGATGCGGTTGCACAGGGTGGCCTATAATCCCAGCACTCTGGGAGACTGAGGCAGGAGAATCTCAAATTAAAGCCAAACCTGGGGAACTTAGTGATTTAGCAAGAACCTGTCTCAAAATAAAAAAAGGCTGGGAGTGTAGTTCAGTGAAAATGCCCTGAATTCAATCCCTAGTACCATCTAAAGAATTAACAAACAAACAAACAAAAGTACCATTCTGAGCCGGGCGTGGTGGCACACGCCTTTAATCCCAGCACTCCGGAGCTCTGAGGTAGGAGGAGCGTTGTGAGTTTGAGGCTGGCTTGGGCTACAACGCGAGCACAAGGCTGGCCTGAGCTACACAGTGCAACCCTGCCTCAAAAAACCGGGGCTGAGAGTTTGACTCAGTGACTTAAGTGCCTGTCTGACAGGTGCAAGGTTGTGAGATCAATTCCCGGTGCCGCAAAAAAAAAAAAAAAAGTACCATTCTGGAGTCAATGCCATTTGCAGCCTAAGGGGAGAGAGAACAATGGCCACACCAGCAAACAAGCCCAGTCTGGGGACCAGTGCTGTGTGTGGACCGTGGCCAGATTGGGAACAGCCAGACCCCAGCCCCTTCTAGCACATGGGCTGGCAGACAAGAAGTACCAGTCTCTCTCTACCCCCGCCCCATAAGCGACCAGCTTATCTGGAGAAACACAGGCTGTGATGATAGCTATTGAGCTGAAATGCAATTGGATGCCTGTGGTGCTTTGGTGTTTCACTAACATTGCAGGTCTAGGGCCAATGGTCTGATCATAGGTTCAGAGGATTTTGGTATGCAGTGTGTCATGGTGGGGGTCTCTTTCTGAGGGTTGCAGCCACTGTTGATTCCCTATGGTCTTCTTTTGAGGTCCTATATCCTTTCCATTGTTTTGTTGGGTTTTATTGTCTTTTGTTTTGTTTATGTTAAACTCATGGCAGGAAAAGCTGTTTCAAGGATAGCAAGATATGTTGTGGTAGCGATTTTGGATTCACTGTTGGCTTGTTTTGAAGTCCTTTATCACGTTCATTGTTTTGTTTTTATTGTTTCTATTCTATTCTGTTCTGTTTGACTTTTACTATGTCCGAAAGTTACCTGCAGCTATTTTGAAGACATCAAAAGACATTATGGTAACTACTCTTCATTTCATAATGTTTTGAAGTCCTGTATCTCTTACACTGGTTTGTTTTGATTGGTTTTATTCTGTCTTATCCTCTTTAAAATAAAATAAATAAATAAATAAAAAGTACCATTCTGCTTCTTCAGATTCCTACTTCTTACTCTTTTTCAAAATTATTGGTTGCCGCAAGGCCGGCCTGAGCTACATAGTGCGACCCTGCCTCAAAAAACTAGGGCTGGGAGTTTGGCTCAGTGGCGTAAGCACCTGTCTGGCAGGCGTGAAGCTGTGAGTTCGATCTCCCGTGCCGCAAAAAAAAAAAAAAAAAAAAAAATAGTGGTTGCTGATTTCCAGTGATGATGCAAACTTGCTGTTTCTGATCTGAAGTGGCATTGACATTCAAGAAGTTCTGGGGTCAGCATTGTCATTTATAGTGGTTTTCATAGTCTCTAAACTCATTCAGAATTGTCATTTTGAACAGTGTTATAAGCTAGATGATTTGTAAATTTCATCCCTCACAGAGTGGAGTACAGTTACTGTTAGGATAATGGTACCACCAGAATTTAGAAATCATCATTATGGTGGCTGGATCTAGATGGTTAAGACTGAAGTTTAATTACTTGGGAGAAGATTCTAGCTATCTGTAAGAAGCCTGGGGCTGGGGATGTAGCTCAGTGGTAGAACACTTGCCTAGCATGTACAAGGCCCTAAGTTCAATCCCTAGTATGCGGTGGGGGGAGAGAGAGAGAGAGAAGGAGAGAAAGAGAAAAAAAGCAGTCAGGCCTGGTTTTTCTGCCTTCTTTTTTTCATACCAAGAATCCTGGTTTTCAAAGACATCCGAGATACGAAATGTTTTATAATGACGCATTTCTTTCATCCTATACCACACAGAAAACAGAGTCCGAGCAATACCTGTTTTCCTACCAAAATAAATTCCAAAAGTAATGTCTTTCACAATTTTTCTGCTCTCTTCCTGGCTTTCTTGTTTCTTAGTTGTCCTTATACTACAGTCTCCTACATCCCTTTTCCAGCATTCTGGTCAGTCACCCCTCGTCTCTGCAGGAAAGGGACTGTGGGACCCTCTAGCAATATGAAAACCTGTGGGCATGCAAGGCACTCTGTGAAGTATGGGGTAGTATTTGCATGTAAGTGACGCTTATTCTCCCTCGTTCTTCTCCAGATTGCTTGTAATACCTGCTGCAGTATAAATGTCACCTAAATAGCTGCCAAATTGTAGCCTTTAGGGAAGAATGACAAGAACAAGACCAGTGTGTTCAGTGTCAGTGCATTTTTTTTTTTCTTCTTTTTATGTATTTATTTTTTAGGTAGGGAACTGAATCCAGAACCTTGGCACTGAGCTACATTCACAGCCTTGTTAAAAATGTTTCATTTCAAGGCAGGGTTTCTCTAAGATGCTGGGACTGGTCTCAAATTTGCAGTCCTCCTGCTTCAGCCTCTCAGAGTGCTGGGTTTACAGATGTACACCACCACACCAGGCTTTCCTGAATTTTTTTTTTTAATCAAGGTTGATTAAGTTTGCAGATGCAGAACACACAAATAGAGAGGGCCAACTATATGTATTTAATAATTATCGCAGCCTCTGCGCTTGTCTCTCAGTTATTGAGAAGCTTATTTTCTAGTGACTCCTAAGGAAGGACTCATGGGCATTGTAGTCTCTGATTTCTTGTCAGTGACAATTTATCTGGTGTTTTAATGCATACAAGACAGTGTACCAGGATGTGAAGTCCTTGGCTCACATTTACTTTTCTTTGAACAACATAAAATATATTACTTTATTTCTCAATTTAAATCTGTTACATTATTTCCTTCTGACATTATAAATAACTGTCAGAGTCAAATGTCAAATGACATTTCCCATTAAGATATTAAATTTGTGTAAAAACTCTAGGTAAAAGACTTTGAATCTTCTGATTCTTTCCCCTAATTTAATTGTAGTAAATTACTGATTTTAATTTAATTAAGTAAATATGTAATATTTGTAGATACCTAATAGAAAATTCATACGTAACTTTGGGTAATGAAACCTTTTCAAAACTATTTTAAGATAAGATCCTTGTAGGAGTTTGATACTTTCAGAAGTGTAAGTGAATATCATATGATGTTAAAACTATAAAACACTCCTGGACGTGGTGGTGCATGTCTGTATCCTTTCCTCCAGAGGCTGAGGCAGGAGGATTGTCGTGAGTTTGAGGCCAGCCTGAGCTACAAAGTGAGACCCTATCTCAAAAATTAAAATTTTTTTTTAAATCATAAGTTTAAAAATGACAACTTTTCATTTTTATTTTGTGAGCATGGTATCTGTGACTTTTTTAGTTTAATAGTTATACAGTGACATTTTATTTTACACAGCTGCTTTATAAAATGTCAGTCTTAATCAAATAGGGTGGTGACTGTTCTTAGGTGTGACTGCTTGAAAAGGTGTAACATGTATGTGTGAGGTTTGTTTTCTTTTATGGTTTCATAATATCTTATCTGTTTAAATGCAGGTTAAATGTGCACAGTACTGGCCAACAGATGACCGGGAGATGGTGTTTAAAGAAACAGGATTCAGAGTAAAGCTCTTGTCAGAAGATGTGAAGTCATATTACACAGTGCATCTACTACAGTTAGAAAATATCAATGTAAGACTTTTCTTGCCTAGGAGTTTGGGGTTTATATGATACTTTGAAGACTTACTCACTTTTAGATTTGGAGCTTGGTGCACCATATACATTTGAATATCTGTGATAATACCAGTGATGACTATTTGTTTTTACATGGGTTAGTTCTTTTAAGACAGCCTAGAAACCCAGAGTTTCAAAGCTCAGGTTGATATTTGAGAATTGAACGTTATTTATTAGAAATACTTTGGGCTGGGGTCATAACTTGGTGTTAGTGCATTTTCCTAGCATGCTGGAGATCCTGGGTTGAATCCCCAGTACTTCGGGGTGGGGGGCTAAGAAAGGGCTTGTGCCAGGTGTGGGAGCCAGGCCTGTAATCCCACCTGTTTGGGAGGCTGAGGCAGAAGCATGATGAATCTGGAGATAAGCGATCTAGTGGTAGCATACCCTTTGGTTTGATCCTCTGCACCGCCAAAGAGAAAAGAGAAAGGAGAAAGGGCTGAGCACAGGACAAACCTGTGTTCACGTCCGCACTGTGCTGCTGGAGGGTGTGTACCAGACAAGATATCCCTCACCTTCCTGGGCCTTCCTGACCTGTGCCTCCCACCAGGGCCGTTGGAGATCAGAGACATGCACACCCGCACCTGCTGCAGAAGCCCAGAAGACCAGCTGCAGTGCTTTTTCCAGTCAGGGTTAGCAGAGCAAGCCAGACATGACCGATTTGCATAGACATGTGTCCTGTAGAACTGGGAAAATGCAAAATAGCTGTAACATATATGATGTCAAGAATGTGCTTAGATTGTTTTCCCAGAAATAAATGAAGTGTTCCTTGGTGGAGACACATAGACCTGGTATAGTTGTGAGCCAAGCTGGGGTCACACCACCTCTTCCTTCGTCCATTTTCTTCCCTTTCTCTCTTTGTGCTGTAACTAGAGTAAGCTAGACACAGGAAAGGCTCAATTCTGAGATGCTAATAGTGTAACCATTGTCCAAAATGACAGTAAGAGCCTGTCTAGTCGATTAAAGTGAAATACTGTTTGAAGTAATTGAACTTGCAGTGCTTAACACATGGTCATGACAGCTCAGAGCTTTTCCAGAAGGCGAGAGCAACCGTCCCCGCCATTGTGCGGCGCAGTCCACCTTGGGCTCCCTGGCCGCACGAGCACAGGGCTGCTGTGTGCCGAAGGCCTGCGCTGTTCTCTCCCCGTGTCCTGTCACACCATGAGGGAGCTTGCACTGTGCTTTTTCCAGCTCACCTAAAAGCCTCAAGAATTTCAGGAATTACGGTTATTTTTAAATTCCTGTTACTGTATTTCTTTTATACCAAGTATTTTATTTACTGTCTTAAACTGCATTGAGATACATCAATATCTGTGATACTGGATGGTACTGTGTTTGTTCCAGAAATAGACAAGTTTTTCGTGGCTCTCGGAGTCGTTTTCTCTTGGTTTTTATCCCAGGTACCCTATCTGCTCATAAAAGACATTAAACTTGATTAAAGTGAAGAGGAAAGATGTGCTTCATTTCTGAAACAGCCCTGAGGGCCGGGGATGTAGCTCAGCAGTGTAATTGCCTGCCTGACAAGTGTGAGATCTTGAGTTCGATTCGAGGTACTTAAAGAAAAAAAGAAAAAAATGAAACAACCCTAATTGAGAATTAATTATACCGTCAATAATAAAATAGAGAGCTGGGCGTGGTGGTGCACGCCTTTAATCCCAGCACTCAGGAGGCTGAGGTAGGAGGAGCATTGTGAGTTCGAGGCCGGCTTGAACTACAACGCGAGCACAAGGCCGGCCTGAGCTATATAGTGCGACCCTGCCTCAAAAAACTAGGGCTGGGAGTTTGGCTCAGTGGCTTAAGTGCCTGCCCTGACAGGCGCGAGGTTGTGAGTTCAATCCCCAGTGCTGAAAAAAAAAAAAGATTTTTATGTTTTGTTGGGTTATAAAACATTTTTGAACATTTATGTGTGTATGTATATATGAAATTTGACGCCCAGCAGCTTGGATAGGTGAGTACTCTTTACTACCTTCATACTTCGTTTTTTAAAAAGCTTACAATACATTAGAATGTAGAGTTTTCCCCCATGTAGTTACCTGATAAGTGACAGACCAAACTCCGGTGGAGGTCTCCTAACTTCTGGCATAGCATGTTTAAACATATGCTAGTTCTTAGCTGGGCATGGTGGCACACACCTGTAATCCTAGCAGGCCTGGAGATTGCAGCAGAAAAATCACAAGGTTAAGCCCGGGCAGCTTTACAACTTAGAGACCCTGTCTCAAAGTTAAACAAAGGGCTGGAGAAGGTAACTTGGTATGAAAGCCCTAGATTCAATTTGCCAAAAAAGAAACAACAGAACCTGAAAAGCAAAAACTAGTTCTTGCAAAGGAAAATTGCTTCCCAAGCTTCTTGCAGAAGTCCAGGTTGTCACGTGAGTGGGCCACCTCCTGTAAACTCTGGGGGAGCAGAATGATTGCTTGCTCTTGATGAGAAGTTTCGTTGTGCTGTATGGTTTTGATGGGGAGCTAGGGGTGTTAGGTGAGTAAAGTGGCCTTCCGTTGCGAAAGTTAGATTGGTACCTGATTAGTAAGTGTGCAGGCTCTGAGCCATACCACGGAGTTTTGGTGCTGCCTGCAGTCCTTGGACTTGAGTCACATCGTCTTGCTCTGTGCCTGTGCTGTCGTCTGTTAGGTGAGGGTAGCAGTCTGCCCACCCACGTGGTTGCTGCAGTGCTGAGCCAGGTGACGTGTGACTGTGCTGAAGACCAAGGGTGCCACAGGTACAGGCTCTTGTCAGATCTTTGCTTCCTTTGGCAGTCGTGAGCTGGGAACAGTGGGAGCCTGACTGCAGTGATGACGGAGGGGGCCTGAGAGCCCACCTTGCCGCAGACCTCCCTCAAGGCTCCCGTGCCGTGCAGAGGGCCGGACTGCTTGTTCCGGGTCCTCCAGGCTAAAGGAGCCCCCACTGTGTCTTGCCGACAGCTCGTGTGAGCACTTCTGCCTTTGGAGGGAGAGATTCTGTCTTTGCTTTGAGTGACCTGAGGCTTATGCTGTGGCAGTAGTTTTGAGGGGCCTTTTAAATGCAAGGTCATGTAGTGTGTGTATTTGTCTTTTAGATTTTTCTAACTGCCCTTTACTATTTTATGTAATGTTGGCCAGCTTTTATGACCGTCAAGTTCCAGGAATGCTGTTACAATGCTGTCTTCTGTTTCTTTGTCTCTATAAACTTACCCAAAACAGGGTGTGTTTAATTATTTTGATGCTCAGCTGGGATTGAGTCAAGCTATTTTAAACGTTTGGCCTGCTAGAAGGTGAGCCCAGCCTGCTTATTTCCTGTGCATCCCCAGAGCCCTCTGTGGCCTGGGTCTTACTAAGATTTAAACTTCACCAGTTCACTGACTTGTTCAATACTTGTATGACATGTGTATATTTTGACTCCATAACAAACTTTTAGCCCCTAAAACTGTGTGGCAGTTAACCCGGCGGCCCCATCTGCAGCCTGTCCACATGTGCCTGCCACGTTTCCCTTATCAAACTGCAACGTGTATACCACATGCTGCTCAAAAATGCGAAATTCCATTTATATTGTGGAAGTGAAATTCTGAATGTGATCTTTGATAAGGAAAATGTGGCAGGCATGTGTGGACGGGATGCAGATGTGGCCACCGGGGTCATTGTAGCTGCGGATGCGTAGGCTTAGGTGGAGCCCTGGGAGGGGCGGGCGGTGGGAAAACCTCCGAAGAGGAGAGCCGTGGGCCTCAGCAATGTTGGGAGGGAAGCCAGGGTGCTCCAGAGCAGCCACACTAGCCGCTGGTCACAAGTTGTGAGGGCTGCATAGGTGATTTGCTCAGAGTAAAGTGGATCTTATTTCAGCTCTGTGTCTGGACACCCTGTTTTCCCTCTTATTTCCTGTCCAACATGGAAGGGGTCCAGTCATGCAAATCAGCGTCTCTGTGCTGGAGCAGCACATGCATGCGTTTCCATCCTTCGTGTAACTGAGTCACGGGTCTGCAGCTCTTGAGTTACAGGGTTTTGTGGGCTTTGTTTTTTTAAACCTTGTTTCAGTAAAAGCGAAATAATCACAAACTCTCAGAAAAGTCCTTCAGTCTGGTTTTGTAGGGCAAGAAAAGCACTGATTTTCAAAAATCTGTTAGCAGGTAAGACTGTTACACGAATAATCATGGGCACTTCTGGGAACTGGCTTCAGATATCCCAGACAGCGTGACCTGAATTTGAAAAACATCAGAGATCATCACTAGCATTGAGCCAAAATTACGTAAGCAAAGAGCAAGCACGCAGTTGCTGCAGGTTGCAGGGCAACCCCTCACCCAGGGCCCAGGCAGTGGTGCACGCACCACAGCTGGCGGGGCCTGGCGTCCCCACTGGGCCTCTATGAACCAGTGCTGCATGTGGTGTTTGGCAGTCACAGCAGGACAGTCGCCAGTGAGGGGGATAATGGGGTTAGAAACCCACTAGAATCATACACCACGTTCAGCGGGCAGACTGAATGATCAAGGGTCAGTGTTTTCCACCGATTTCCATGCAGGTCCTGCTGTTAACTGTCCATGAACAGCTTTGTAAAAAGAGGTGAAGTTGAGCCTCCATTTGGAATGCCTTGAACTTCCTTTTTTCATTCATTATTTACTCGCTGTAGACTGACTCTTTTGAGGGTGTGCCGTTTTGAACAATGCATCCAGTTGTATGACCACATCCATAATAAAAATAATGATTCTTTTGTGTGTGTGTGGTACTGGAGATTGAACCTGGGGCCTTTTCTATTTGAAGACAAGGGATCTTGTTAAGTTGCCCAGGCTGGACTCAAACTTGATACTCTCCAGCCTCAGCCTCCCCTTATACTAGGATTACAGGCCTTCACTACCACACCCAACTAGAATAATTGCTGTATCCCCCAACTGCCCACAGGTTTTTGTACCTACAGTACATCCTATCTGTCACCTCCAGCCCCTATAATTTTACCTCTTCCAGAGTGTCTTACCAGTGGAATTATGTGGTATACGGCCCTGAGAGTCTGGCTTCATTCACTCAGCATAGTTAATTTAGAATTTAAAAGGAATACTGGGTGGCATAGCCGTTGCCCATAATCCCAGCCACTTCGGGGGTTGAGATAAGGGGACGGCAAATTTAAGACCAGCCTTGTCGGCAACTAATAAACGTGTACTCTGAAAATCAGTATTGCAGGTAAGCAATTTTTTAAAAAAACAAATGAAAAGAAGTGTTTGGGATCCTAGGGATGTGCCTCAGGGATCAAGCATGTGCTTAGCATGCAGAAAGCCCTGGGTCCACCTTCCACCAAAAAGAAATAAAAGTGTTTTGAAATCTGGAAATCCTGGTAGCATTCTGTCTATCTATTTATTTATTTTTCAAATTCATTTTATTCAAACATAAAAAGAAAGAAAAAAAACCGCAACAGAATTTCAAAGCATGTCAATTGGGGTAGTGGTACATACATTGCTCATTGTTTCCCCAAACATGGTATGATTTTAATTGGTTATGAAGTACTGTATCTTTAAGTGGCTTCAGTACATTGAGAATCTGTAGGTCAGTGTATTCAGAATTTTTAAAGCTGCATATTAAAAATAAGATCACCAAAAGAGTGTAGATGTTTTTTAAATTTGTGCACTGTAATACCTTTCATGTCTCAATCTAGGAGATTTTTTTTTTTTTTTTTTTTTTTTTTTTGCGGCACCAGGGATTGAACTCACAACCTCGCGCCTGCCAGACAGGCACTTAAGCCACTGAGCCATACTCTCGGCCCTGAGAAGTTATTTTTTAAAGAGAATGCTAACTTCTATTTATGAAATTTTTTATTGGGAGCAAGTGTTAAAATACTTCATAAACATGTCAAGGTTTTAAAATATTACTTCTGTTCCTTTTTCCTCCAGAAATGCCCTGCAGTAAAACTAAAAAAATTGTACAGGCATATAGAATAGCATTGCTTCAGTTCCAGAAATGGAGAGTATGAGCTAGAGACTTGCTTCTTGGGGAAAAAGGCAGTTGGCAGACAGCTAAGGAACATTTTCATGAGTTAGTAGACATTGAGATCATCAGGAATGTCCAGGAAGAATGAAGAGGCAGGAAAGAGCATGTCGGTAAACCGTTTTAGCATATCATGGAAGGCGTACGCACAGCTTTGGGATCAGAAATTATTACTGTGGGGAACGGAAGTTGTTTTGGTTACTTTTCCCTCCTTGCTGAGACAAAACACCTGACACCCAAAATCAGGGAAGGCAAGGTTTATTTAGCTTACACTTTTTGGAGGTTTCAGTCCATAATCCGCTGGCTCCAAGGCAGAGTGGCATGGCACAGGGCCAACACTTCAAGGCAGCAGCCGAGCAAAAGCAGCCAGAGTAAAAGGGGGCAAGAGCAAGCCTCTTATCCTCCCTTATATTGTACACAGGCCACCCCTTCCCTCCAGGGTGGGTGTAGCTTCACAAATCTCCTTGCCTTCCTTTGCATGGGATGAGGATATTTACACAGTAAGTACCCTAGCTCACTGCTGGGTCTCTCAGTTAAACTTCCAACCTTCTCAAATTGACACAAGGAACAGGTAACTGCTTGTGCTCTACACCCCAGGATGTAGAGCTTCTGAGTTACTTAATTGAGCTTCTAGACTTCTCAAGTTGACACAATGTATAACCATAACAAGTAATTAGAATAGCAATTTCAATAAAAAAATGTACAGATGATTCCTTTAATTCTTGAGTTGTACCTCTGTGCCTGTGTAATATCTAAAAGTACATCTTACTAAGAGATTGTATTTACAAAATGAAAGTTGTCTCGTTATGTAGTTTGGAATGACCTTGAACTCACCATGTAACCCAAGCTGGCCTCAACTCATGGCAATTCTGCCTCAGCCTCCCAAGTGCTGGGATTGCAGGCATGCGCCGTCATGCCTAACATAACTTGCAATTCTTATCAAACAAAATATTAAGGAATGTGAAATGTCAGTGGAAACTTCAGAACAGACAAAAGGATTGCACTCACCATGACGCGGGCACTAGAGAGAATACCGGCAGATGACTGGTACGAGTTAGTAGTTGAGACCCTAGATGTAGCCCTGGACTGAATTCACATTCGGCTTTGTGTCTTTTAACTCTGTGACCTTCACTCTACTTCAGTTTTCTCATCTGGAAATGGGTTTCAATGAAATTGTTAAGTGAAGAGTTTTAAACAGGCCTCTAAAATAATGTGTTGTATGTATCAACTATTATTGTCAGATGTTCCAGATTCCTGTAAAGGATGTATTCACTAATCTGTATGTGCAGTTATTAAAACCAAAATGATAAAAGCATAGTACAAACAACCCATAGAATTAAAACCACTGGTAGTACATGTGATCTTTTCAAGGAAAAATTTAGAACTAACTTCTCCTTCCTTGATTTTCACTTTTTAGAGTGATGAAACCAGAACAATATCTCACTTTCATTATACTACCTGGCCAGATTTTGGAGTCCCTGAATCACCAGCTTCATTTCTCAATTTCTTGTTTAAAGTGAGAGAATCTGGCTCCTTGGACCCTGACCATGGGCCTACGGTCGTCCACTGCAGCGCAGGCATTGGGCGCTCCGGCACCTTCTCTCTGGTGGACACCTGTCTCGTTCTGGTGAGTGCTGCTTGTGTGCGGTCCTTCCAGTCTCATTGTGTTTGTTTTGACTCTCAGGGGGAAGTCCTGATGTCATCAGCCAGAACTACATTTTTAAAGATTAGACGTATACTTTTCGTTTGGAAAAACCTAAAACTTTGATTTCTGCCTTTCAACTGCCTCTTACAACTTGGGAGGGTGTAGCCAAGGCAATTCCAGAGATCCCCAAGAGGAGAAGAGACTGTCTCCCCCTTTCAGATGTTAATTCATGTATCGTATTGAAGCCCTACCTCCTCAAGTTAATACATCATACCCTTTTCTTTAGTTAAAAACTAGGGATAATGACAGTACTTACCTCATAGGATTGCTGTGAGAGTCATGGGTTGGTGGTAATTTCTGAATATCCCATGAGTGTTAGTATGGTATGGTTCCCCTGAGATGTTTGTATGTACCACCAAGACTATATTCTTTTTCCACCAACCATGCCCAGCCATGGCCTGGGTTCAGTGCCTTTTTTTCTCTCTTGGACATTCAACATAGAGGTCTTCTGGTTCCCCTGCTGCCCTGCCCAATTTCTGCCCTTTTTCTCCCTCCTTTCGTATAGAATAGAACCCACCAGTAAACACTTTGTGCCAACTTCCTTAGTATTCTCTGTAGTTTAATTTCTTTAAGCTTGTCAGCGAAGTGGGCAGTTTACTGGACTGTTGTCACCAGCGTTGACTTGAAGGCCCTGTCTGTCTCCCTGCTGTCGGTCTTGCAGCTGTCCGTGCCTCCTTGCACTGGCCTCAGCTTTCTATGCTTTCTAGCACAAAGAAGGTTCTCCAGTGAGCTCGAATGGTGCTGTTGCTCCCAGCGAGCACACACATCTGATCAGGAGTGGCACAGGTCTCAGCACATGAAAGCCAGAGGTCCGGAGCTGTCGAGTCTTAGTGTGTCTCCTGGATTACATTGCTGCTCTGCCTGTGTGTAATGTATTTCAGCCAAAACTGATCACAATAAAGGGAACTTGGTCATTTTCTGTTTTGTTAATGACAGCTACTAAGACTGGATTATGTGTTTAAGCCTGTTCGCTGACACCATTCTTTGCCTTTTCAACTGGAAGGTGGTTTCTAAAACCAGATTAGTAGTTGAGAGCTGGTACAGTATCTCAGCAGTGCTCTCTTGAATCGGGGCTCTTTTGGTCTCCTTTTCCATTGTCTTTAGATGACCACTCTACATTCAGACACTGTGCCTGCAGTCCAAACAGCAAGGCAGTGGACAGGAAGGGTTACTCCTACCAGGACCTTGAAAAACCAGTCATCGTGGGTTCCCCCTTGTGCTAGCCAAAACTGGTCACAGGTATTTCCTTCGTTCCATTCTTGGCCAAAATGAATGCGGTAACTACAGTTGGCCTGGACCAGTGATGAGTGTGATGGATAATCAAGAGTCACGCCGTCTCCATTTGGACAGTTGAGGTGCGAGAAGGGTGGTGTGCAGGGCTTGTGCTGAGCCACCCTCGTTCTCACAGAGAAGCACATCCTGGGCAAAGCCCAAGCACTGAGCTTGTACTCTTGTGTTCCCTGGACTTTAACAATGAAAGGCTTGGCTTCTTTTTGCCTTTCTTGCAGATGGAAAAAGGAGGTGATATTAACATTAAACAAGTGTTACTGAATATGCGAAAATATCGAATGGGACTGATTCAGACTCCAGATCAACTCAGATTCTCTTACATGGCCATAATAGAAGGAGCAAAATGTATAAAGGGAGATTCAAATATCCAGGTAAACTTTTCTTGAGAAAAAAAAAAATACAGGTTAAATATAGCTAACATCAAATAGCTGTACTCCCCCAATCCCTTATCTTGTTTGACATAATGTGTAAACCTGGCTGGCTGTCTTGAAGAATTGGAGCTTGCTTCCTCCGTGTGCTCACTCAGCCTCATGTTAGACCCTGCATGTGACTTGAGAGTGCCAGTTGGCGGGCTGGGGTGGGTTCCAAAGGCAGAGTGCTCGCCTGGCATGAGTGGGGCTCTGGGTTCCAGCCCCAGAAGTCCTCATGGGATCCGATTTCACTGAAAAAGCAAATTTTCACAAAAGGGGGTTTGGCCACTTAATTACTGAAATCAGAAAACATAAGTACTTTTTGCCCCATTGAAAACTTGATGTGAGAATTTAGAATGTTTATTTTATGTAATATTTAACTTTGTAAATGCACACTTTAAGTGCTTATGATAAGTATAACAAATACAGTACTAGTAAAATCGTATTTTTCTGAAGGGTGGTTTTATTCTCATGAGGATGTTTTTATTACACATTTATGGGAAGTAAGTTCACAGACTGTGAAAAAATTGTGTTATTACCTAAGCCAAAATATCAGTAGAAGCAGAACTAACAATAACCCTCATTTTCTATCTGGTCTCTTTATAGAATATTGGAGATAAATAAGTAGGTATAGGCTGGGCATCTGGAATCTGAAAAATCGAAAATCTGAAGCTTTTTGAGCACCTATGAATCCTCAAAAGTTTTGAATTTCAGAGCATTTCAGATTCATGATTTTTGGATTAGGGATTCTCACCCAATAAAGCCTGTGCAGTTATTCTGAAATCTGAGTGACTTTTGGTCCCATGCATTTTGCATAAAGGATACTCACTTGTCCTGCTGGTCAGCAGATGGTGAGAGGAGGATGGCGACTCATTGTGCTTCCTTTCTGTGGACATGTTTGGTCTTTATCTTCTGTGATTACTGGCCAGGAGAGAAATATCCTGAGTAGCCTCTTTTATAATGTAGACCATCAGTGTCCTATAAGTGAGTGTTGTATAAACTCCGAAGACATATTAAAAATATTCTTAAGTGATTCATTTATCATTTGTTGTGCTGATTAGTGTTATTTTAAGAGTTAAAATCAAACTTTATTAGTAATATTTTAAAAGTTTTGTTTAAAGGATTTCTCCTGGCTTTTAAACAACATTAAAGAATATTTTTAATGGAGAAATGTTGGTTTCTCAGTGCAAAATACTCACTATGCAAAATTGAAACTCCTGAAACGGTCGTATGTCAAAAGCCAGGCCGGGGATGTGAGACTGACTGGGGAGCAGTGACTTAGGGGGATAAACCTCACCTCCAGTGTTTGGTTAGAAAAATTTCTCTTTGGAGGCTTTACCCAAGTTGAATCTGGAATTTATTTTTATTTATTTATTTATTTATTTTTAACCTGGAATTTAAAAGAAAGAAAATCATTAAATCAAAATTTTCCCATACCTTTTGTAGTAGGCTGCTGCCTGTCTCTGCTTTTCCCAGCTGTAATTAGGTAATTGATTCTGGCGAAAACGTGCTGTAATTGCACAGTGCCCTTCCTTCCACTGTTAGACTCTGGTGCAGTTGTGTTTCTGCGGTTTAGAGTATTTGAGTATTCTGAGGATCTCTGTCACACAGAGTTGTGACTCAGGCCTGGTTTTCCATGCTGCCTGTGTAGCTCCTGCAGTTTGTTGCCAGGACGACCCTTTTCATGTGGTCTATCTGGTGTGTGGTTGATCTGGTATGTAGTCGATCTGGTATGTAGTCGTCAGACTGAATTTAAGGCATTCTCTGCTCTGGTTCCAGATAAGATGTCAGAAGTGTCTCTGAATATTTCTGTTAGTCAGAATGAGACAAGCCTGTGACTGTCCCAGAGTGTTAATTTCTACAGAAGTGGTCTTAGCAAGACTACAGTGATATATATGCTGCTGTGGAATTGTTTCTCTTGCATGAATAACAATTGGGTACTATGAGACAATTCAGAAAATGTGGAAGTGGATCATATACAAGGCAGAAGTCCCCCATTCCACTATATGAGTGTCGCATTCCTGCTGCTCTGACAAAGATACCTTCAACTGCCAGGCGTGTACTTATAATCCCAGTAGTCAGAAGGCTGAGGCAGAAGGATCACCAAACATTCAAGCCAGCCTGGGCTACATAGCAAGTTCAAGGCCAGCCCGAACTGTGTAGCAGGACCCTGTCTGAAAAAGCAAACACAAAGACCTTCAACCGAGTACTGTAATTTGGGAACCACAGAGATGCACTGCTGCAGTCTGGCTCCTGGGGGGAGATTCTGTGTCTGGAGGGCTTGTTCTTCTCGGCAGCCGCCTTCTCGGGCCCTCGTTGCAGCACAGTTGGCTCTTGTGAGGGAGGCTCCCTTACGCTTACGGAACCCCAGAGGCCCCACTTTCACACCACCACTGTACGAGGGCTCAGGCATCCGAGGATATCGTGGAGTGTGTTCTGCAGGAAAATGTGATTTTTTTTCCCTCCAAACAGAGTGTGCATGCCATGGTGCACTCACTGTGAGGACACAACCCGCTTTCTCCTAGGCTGTGCTGTCCAACATGCTGTGCTCGCGCTCCGAGCTGGGAGTTGGCTCGTTTGACTTGACCTGCGCTTGAAGTTTGAAACACATGGTAGATTCAGAAGGCTTAATACAGAGAGAAAGTGTGGAGTATCTCAGTGATTATGTATTCAAACGGTAATGTTTTTAATACCTTGAGTAAGTAAAACGGTATTAAAATTCATCTTCCTAACAGGGCTACTGGAAAATATGGTTCTGTTATATTTCATCGAACAGTGCCATGCTTGAGCCTTAGGATAAAACAAATTATAGGAAGTTCTGAAACCCTAAATTATAAAACTTTGATATGTATGACGGAGATCTAAAGTTATTTGGTGAATGTGACAACCCAAAAGCGTAACAAATACAGTTGTAGCCCATGGTCCTGCCTTACCTGGTGTTCAGGGACGGAAGCCCAGTCTGTGAGCTGCTGCTTTCCCCCCACATGCCTGCCTCCTCCTCTTTGTCTGTTTTGGAGAAAGTCGGGTGCGAGAGGGGAGCTTCGTGGTTCACGTGACTCAGGGCACTGTTTCCGGTGACGTCTGGTCTGGGGAGGAGGCTGACACCCACCTTGCAATAGCTAGGGCCATGTCGCCTTTTTCTCTGGCCTCTGAAACAGGTGGCAGAGAATTGCTGTGTAGTTCTTCTCACACGTAGGACCGAATTCACCAGTGAACCAACTTGGGCCTGGTGCTTTCTAGTTAGGGATGTTATTAATTATTGATGCAGTTTTTTTCAGAATACAGGCAAATGAGTTTTAGTAAAACTAAAAATAGTTTTAACAAATTATGTCTTTCAGAGAATTGATACAGTTCATCTGTGTTATCAAATTGTGAGCATAGAGTCGTGTTACATTTCTGAGCTGTCTGGTCAGTGCCTTTGGGACCATAGTGATGTCCCCTCCTCCATTTCTGGTACTGGTCATTTGTGTCCTCTCCTTACCTGGCTAGTGACACATTGGTTTTATTAATCTTTTTCAAATAAGTAGCTCTTGGTTCTCCTGATTTTTTTCTGGTGATAGTCTGTTTTCCGTTTCATTGATTCCTGCTCTTAATTCTTACTATTTCTTTTCTTCTATTTACTTTGGATTTAAGTGGACACTGAGGTTATTGATTTTGGGTCTTTTTTTTTTTTTTTTTTAATAAACTTTGCACTAAGCCCTGCTTTTTGCTGTATCCCAGTTTTTGCCATGTTTTTGTTTTTGTTTAGTTCAGTTTGTTTTCTTTTGCTTTACTTAGAGACAAAGTCTCATTCAGTAGTCCAGGCTGGCCTTAAATTTGCAATCCTCCTGTCTCAGCTCAAAATCTCTTTTAGTTTCTCTTGAGTTTTATTCTCTCTAGTCTGTGTTAATTAGAAGTATATTGTTTAAATTTTTATGTACTTGGGGATTTATCTTTTGTTTTTCAAGTTTAATTCCACTGTGGCCCAAAAGACGTTGTATGATTTCTGTGCTTTTAAGTGTGTTGAGGTGTGTTTTATGGCCAGAATGTGGTCTCTGCTGTGGGATGTTTCGTGTGAGCTGGAGGCTGATGTGTGTTCTGCTTCAGTGGAGGAAGTGTTTTAGAGGCATTGCTCATATAATGATTATGTTTGGCTTCCTCCTGTCCTTACTGGCCACTGTCCAGTAGGGTCTGCCCAGTTCTGTTGGAGGGGTGTTGAAATCTGCTTACAGACATTCATTTCTGTTTCTCTTTGGTATTGTTAGTTTTTGCATCTCATAGTTGATGCTCTTAGTGAGGTGGGTACACAGTGAGAACTTCTGTATCTATTTGTAGAATTGACCCCTTTCTCATTGTGGAATGACCGTCGCCTTTTCCTCAGTAACATTCCTTGCTCTGAAGTCTACTCTGTCTAAAATTAATCCAACTTCTCTTGTGTATGCATGTGCGTGTTAGCATAGTTTTTGTGGTTTTTCTGTGAAGATACCTGCATGTGTGAATATAAAATGATTTGGACCTGTGGAGACAAAAGAAAGCTGTTATTGTACAACTAAAATAATCACATCTTAAATTGGTAAATACACGTGCGTGACTGTGTAGCACATGCTCATCTACAGAAAACTCCAGTGACCCTGACCTGCCTAGATAAGTGTTGCCTCTGTGCACAAGGCCAGGCATGAGTGCAGACAGTCATTGCGAGCATTGCTGTATTTTTAGTAGACTGGTATTGATGCTGACAGTGACCTCTAGAGTGATCATCTGGTTTGGCAGTGGAGAACTGATGTGGCGAGGTTGACAGCTGACTGTTAGATATATATGCTTAAGTTTAAGCGATATATGCTGCTTTGAAATTCCAGGTTTAACTGCATCACCTGACCCTTTGAGTTGCTTTCTAGGTGCAAGAAATGGCCAGGCTTGAGGTTCCAGGCTGGGGTGGGGCCAAGACTCACGCAAGTGTGTGGATGTGGCTGAGGTGTCCCTGTGAGTTATACGAGTGGTGTCACTGCTTGGCTGTGCTACCACAGGGTCGGGCAGCAGCAGGTGACCTGGTCGTGCCTGCCCATGTGGGGTCCCCTAGAGAGGGTCCGTTGTGAACGGGCTTGCTGCACAGAGACAGGCAGGATGTCATTGCTGGTGTTTTGTTTTTTAATTCATTGACTATGCCCTGCTCCTTTGCCAAGTGCCTCTCTTGCTGACAGATCTGGAATTTGTAGCATATTCTGGAAGTGGTCCAGCAGGACATGGGTTTTGGCGTTGCCTCGTTTATTGACATTGTTGAAAGCCGTGGAAGAGGAGGCTACATTGCTGTGCCTGGGTCCCAGGGGAGACTGGAGACTTCAGTCTGGAGACCCATGCGCTTTCCAGTGACTGAGATTGGTGACCTTTTTGAGTCAGGTTTTCCTGAGGACTGCAGGGTGGTCTTCCAGGCTATGATTAAAGTTCTGGTTTGTGGGGCATGAGCTGCCCTGCTGGGCAGATTGCCTGGCCTCTATCTCCCCTTGTCTACAGGAGGAGGTGACAGCAGGGCCTGCCTCCTAAAGGCTGTGGAAGGTGCCCAGGTTTAGAGCCCAGTGTGGACTGTAGCAGGTGCTTGATAAGCATCTTCTTCACCGTCAGCAGTGCTGTGTGGAGCACTGAGCAAATGTCAAACAGAAAGAAAACTGGCCCAGCACCAAAAGTGAAAGGCCCTCCTCTTAGAAGCTGCTGACCAGTCATGTCTTTTTGGGCTGACTTGGGCCCAGGTCAGCGCTGGATTGCTCTGTGGCACCTCTGCTGCTTGCCCCTCCCAGGGTACCTGTCCCCAAGGTTCGTCACCTCCTCCCCAGCCTGGCCTCAGACTTCATCCTCCAGCTAGGTGTCCCCAAGTGTGTGTCTCCCTATCTTCTAGACACAGCAGGTTGTGGGCTGTCACATCTGGAATCTTCTGTAAGTCGTTGTCACAAGACAGAAGAGACATGGGGCCAGAGATTTAGCTCAGCGGCATAAGCGCCTGCCTGGCAAGCACAAGGTCATGAGTTTGATCCCTGGTAACAAAAAAAAAAAAAGAAGAAGAGACACGTGAATTCTGCAGCCATTTCTGGGAAGGGTGAAGTGATGTAGTGAGACGCCTTTTCTTTTTAGTTTCAGTGTTGCATGATAATGAGACAAGTGAGAAACAAGTGTATCTGGTGTCTGAGTGGATTTTCCAGGGATTTAAAAAATCTAAATGTACAAGGGGGGACTCTTTTTGTGCAGAAGTAACTGCAGGGAGTGAATGTCCCTCCAGCTCCTGGAAGCAAGCACCGTGGTGTTGACTGTCTGGGCAGTGCATGGAGCATTCCTTTTTAGTTAGACACCAGGCTCCTGGTTTCTGTGCAGGATCCCTGGGCTCAGCCCATCCCGCCGCTCATTTGGGGCCAGTATCTGAGTCCCTCGTGATGGAAGCCAGTGGCCCTTGCTGCCACTGCTGGCTGGGATAGATGGTGGCTGAGTTCCTAGCCCTGGATAGCCCTGGGAGCCCATGGTCCAGGCCTGCACCGCTCCTTCTCAGACCAGGACAGGGAGCCAGGGGGACTCTGCGCTCCCTCCTCGGACCTTGGCCCGGGAGCCATGGCTTGAAAGCACAGAAAACTTAACCCTTGCTGACCTGACATCAGGCATTTCACAGGCTGCCTCATCAATCCCACAGCAGTCTGTAGCGTCTCCAGAGAGGACGAAATGGAAATGCCCCTCCTGCGGTCTGAGCCCTTGTCTCTGCTGTCCTGTCTCTGGCCCAGTGGTGGGTTGGCTGCTGGGAGCTGCCCTTTCATGTCCTGAAGAACTGCTTGCAGATACCGGTTGGTTCTTGCTGAGACTTGGTGCTCGTGAGGACCCAGATGGCTCCAGGGCTCCAGAGCACGCGTGCGGCTGGCTCACTCCGGCGCCAGCTTCCTCCACATCTGTGCCGATGACCTGACTAACTGAAACCTGACCGGGACTGGTATTTTAGTGAGGTTGTGGTGTAGTTTGTCTGAAATAGGAGGATCCACTAGATTTTATTAAGATAGTTGTATTCCTCTACATAGTGATGTACACAACTATTAAATGCTGTTCTTTTAAAAACTTGAGCTTAACATAAGTATATTTAACAGTACTATGGAATGGTAAGATACGGTCTATTGATCCGTTACCATCATGCCGTTTTTTTCACTTGAATACTTTCATTTCATAAAGTCGTCTTCTTTACTGAATTTGTAGTGTTTGCAACTGTTTCTGGCTTGTCTTCCCTGCCTAGAAACGGTGGAAAGAGCTCTCCCAGGAAGACCTGTCTCCTGCTTTGGATCATTCGCCAAACAGAGTCATGACTGAGAAGTGCAATGGGAACAGAGCAGGTCCCGAGGAGGAGGAGCTGCCCGGGGACCGGTGTGTGGGGCTGGCCTCCAGACCTCAGGGCCCCGGGGAGGAGAGCAGCGAGAGGTGAGCCACTGTGCACTGGCAGGCGTGGGCAGCATTTGTTTATGGAGCCCGCATGCAGTTCATTCCTTTATTACCTAGGAGTTTTCAGGAAGTAAATTACGACATCATTAATCTCAAAAAGCTTTCAATCGTATTAAAAAGCCAGTACTGCCGAGTGTGGTTGTGCACGCCTGTACTTGCAGCCACTTGGGAGGCTGAGGCAGGATGATCACAAATTCAAGGCCAGCCTTGGCAGCTTAGTAAGACCCTGTCTCAAAATAAGCCTGGGGATATAGTGCCGTGCAAAGGCTTTGGGTTCAGTTCCCAGTACCGGGTGGGGGGTACTTAGAAACCGGTTGAGGAAACTATACTGCTTGAGTGGAGAAGTTCACAGAGAGAGGTGCTAAACTACTAGTATGGAACAGAAAACGAGCAGTATGAATACCTGGGATTTGTATAAATATTGTTTGTACTAATTGACAACGTGCTGTTGATAATAAGATTATAAAATAGTACACAGAATTCCATTATCAAAGGAAGAAAAGTATCTTCCCCATAGTTGGCTGTGGTGTAACCCACGCGTGGGAGGCTGAGGCAGGAGGATCATTGCAAGTTCGAGGCCAGATTGGGCTACAAAGTGAGGTTGAGGCCAGCTTGAACTGCATAGCAAGACCCTGTCTCAAAAAAAAAAATCTTCCTCAAAATTGCTTAAAATTGCCTTTTGTACTTTTTGGTTTTTGAATTCTTATGAGTGTATAAACTATTTAAAAATTTTAAGTTAAAAAAATGCATGTCCAGGGTTCTAAGTGTCACACACACGGGGAGTGGGTATTGGATGCTGAGGCGTGAGCCCCTCGGCAGAGTGAGGTCTTCCCCCTTTGTGTGTCCCTGAAAAGCCGGCTTTTCCTTTTGTGGCATACACTACTTTACTGTGAGTTTGTATTAGTTGTATCTGGCAGACCCGGATCTCGGGGGTGCCATGGAGACGTTCAAGGGCTCCCTCACTTTAGAGCATCACACATGTTTCCTAACATAGGGACCCAGTGCGCAGGCTGGGAGCAGTCAGTATAGAGTCCATGCTTGGCTCCGAGTGGGGCCTGGGCTCTGGCTCAGCACGAGGTGAGAACTGACGTCTCCGCATACAGTCCGTGCGTTCTTACCTTTGAATAATGTAATATGACTAAGCAGTGTTATTCCTTATTTGTGGCTTTAGACTACAAGTGAAACATAAACTTGGCTATTTTCCTTATTTCACCTTAAGTGTACTTTAAATCAGGAAGGAAGTGTTTTAAATTGCCCTTTTCAATAATAAGAGTTCCATATTCCTGCTGGTGTTAGGTTTTTAAATGCCTTTGGCTGGTGCGAACCAAGAAGAAAGCTGGGCGTGGTGGCGCATACCTTTAATCCCAGCACTTGGGAGGCTCAGGCAGGAGGATCGTTGTGAGTTCGAGACCAGCCTGGGCTACAAAGTGAGTTTGAGGCCAGCCTGAACTGCATAGTGAGACCCTGTCTCAAAAAATAGGGCCGGGGATTTAGCTCAGCTGCGTAAGCACCTGCTGGGCAGGCATGAGGTTGTGAGTTCGATCCCTGGTACCAAAAAAAAAAAAAAAAAGTATTAAGAAAGTACCAAGAAGAAAAAGCTGACAACTGACTTGAAGTCTGTCTTAGTTTCTTTTCTCTTGTTGCTGAGACAAAATACCTGACACACAAAGTTAGACGGGGAAAGGTTTATTTAGCTCACGGTTTGTGGAGGTTTCTGTCGGTGCTCAGCTGGCTCCAAGGCAGGCTGGCCTCACAGAGGAGAAATGGTCCATGGCGGGCAGAAGGTAGCAAAGCAACAAGGGCCACCCGCAGCTCTTTCTGTCCCTTTTGTCTTATCCAGGCTACTCGGCGCGGGCAGCACTCACACCCTTAGCCCTAGTGCCCTTGATCCCAGCACTGCGCCATGAATCCATCCCAGCGTCACACACTCTGGACACAGCCACCTCTGAGAAAGCCCCGCCTGTGACTGCACGAGGCTCTGGGGGACACCGAGACACAGCCGTGACAGGGCCCTTGGTGTGTCGGAGGCAGGGTTTTTGTCACGGCGTGCTGCCTTCTGTCTGTGCTGTAGAGTGTAGAGTAGCGAGCAAGGCCGTGGCACGTGACACACCCGTCAGCTCACAGGCGGTGCTTTTGTCTCTCTTCCTCCCTCCGAGATGGAGACTGGTGCATGTCTGAAAGCAGAAGAGGGTCGCAGCACACAAGTAAGGGTGCTCAGGAGAGCAGACTGAGAGAGAACAGGAAGGTAGGCACGGAAAGGGCAGCTGCAGCAAGAACTGGAAGTAAACATCAGCCTGTAAAGCTTCCCTGCTCAGACCCGATGCACCTTAACACTGACGGTGCCACGTTAGAGATCCTAGTGAAAGGCAGATCCTATCAATTGAGTCTCAGCTTTCAAAGATCAAGCACAGTACTTTTTTTTTTTTCTTTTTTTTTTTTGTGGCACCGGGGATCAAACTCACAACCTCGTGCCTACCAGGCAGGCACTTAAGCCACTGAGCCAAACTTCCGGCCCTGGTTTTTCTGAGACAGGGTCGCACTATGTAGCTCAGGCCGGCCTTGCACTCGCGTTGCAGCCCAAGGGGGCCTCGAACTCACAATGCTCCGCCTACCTCAGTCTCCCAAGTGCTGGGATTAAAGGCGTGTGCCACCACACCCTAGTGCTTTCTTTTCTGTGTTGCAAAGCAGTTTCTCAAATTGAAGGTCCAGTCCTCTACTCCAACTCTAATAACCTGCTTATTGAATGATCAAGCTTTTTTTTTTTTTGGAGACAGGGTCTTGCTATATAGCTCAGGCTAGACTTGAACTCCCTGTGTAGTGCAGACTGGCCTCCATCTTGCAGTGATCCTCCTGCCTCAGCCTCCTGACTGCTAGGATTACAGGCATATGCCACCATGCCCAGCATCAAAGCATTTTTAAAGAGGAAAACGGCAACTCTCCTAGTACAAGTAGTAGATACAAGTAGAGCCTTTTAACAGATTCTTGTTTGGCTGTGTGTGTCTCTGTGGACACTGAATCCCGCCTCATGTGGCGTGGTGAGGATGGGAACTGTGGGGTTGTGTGCCTTGGTCCTGCCCACAGCTCGCATCCTTTCATGTGTTTTCTCTGTTCACAGCGTTCTACGGAAACGCGTCCGAGAGGACAGAAAGGCGACCACAGCTCAGAAGGTGCAGCAGATGAAACAGAGGCTAAATGAGACTGAACGAAAAAGGAAAAGGTGGTTATATTGGCAGCCTATTCTCACTAAGGTCGGGGTTATGTCAGTCGTTCTGGTTGGCGCTTTGGTTAGCTGGACACTGTTCTTCCAGCAGTACGTCCTGTAAGTAAGCCTTGCGCCCGCATGCTTCCGCACTGCAGCCGGCCACGCTGTGCTAACCCCACGGTTCTGCTGACCCCAGACCCGAGCAGTGCGGTCAGTTCGACCTCACCAGACAGCCCAGCACCTCAGGACTCGCCACTGCAGGTTCCTCTCAAAGCCAAACTGTAAATCGCTGTCTCAGACAATGACGCTCGTGTTGTTAAAAACTGGTCCGCTGCACAGCTGTGTGCACACGCGGCCCGCGTGGGGTCTCACCTGGCCAGCCCTGGGAGAGCCTTGGTTGCAAGGGTTTGCCTTGGAAGGCTGTCTGGATCTTAACCTGCATTCGATATAAGCAATAAACGTTGTGGTTTTATCTATGTTATTAATGGAAGGAAAACGACCGTTAACTAATGTGTTTAATGCATAATGTACTGTCGACGTGGGCATCAACACTTTATATACGTAACCATTTCAGGGTAAATATATTTTATAACTACCTATTTAATCTTTTGTAGTTAAATGTACTTTTTAAAAGCTCAATTTGAAAATATGTTACCATAAGAAAATAAATTGTATGTTGATTCAATTGTACCAGTCACATTTTCCCTTTTCCTAGAGAAGTTTGTTATGAGCAGTTATAACTCTGAATAAGCAGTTTCTACTACATATTTGGATTTCCTGTATGTTTTACAGTTTTCCCTATTTTTAAAAGAAAAAGAAACAAATTTTTCCTAAATATATCTTTGAAGGAAACTTCTTTGCTGAGTTAGGAACAGTCAGTGAAGACTTTGTAAAGAGATTGGTTTCTGTAAAGCACATGACTAATGTGTTCATTGTTGGAGGAAGCTTTAATGTAATTACCCTCATATAACTGGGGTAAGTCATGACTTAGGCAGGGAAAGGCAGCATTTTAGGATCTATGATTTCAGTTCACCAGGCTGGAGTTTTGAAGTGAAAAATTTCAAGTTCTTTCTACTTCAATAAATAGTATGATGATGTGCGAACTTTCCATTGTCCCTTTAACTTCTTGATGAGTATTTTTATGAAGCATATTGCATCATGAATTGAACTGCTCACTTGACTACTAGCTTTTGGATTTTAGCACTCCGTTCAGTGTTTCTTCAGTAGTTGACGTAAACTGCCTTGCTAGGAGCCATAGAGAGCATGCATTATTTCATGGCTTTCCAGACTCCGTGCCTTGGATTTCCAGGAGGGGGCAGAAAGATCCCAAACCGAGCCATAGAGAGCATGCATTATTTCATGGCTTTCCAGACTCCGTGCCTTGGATTTCCAGGAGGGGGCAGAAAGATCCCAAACCGCCCACCTTGCTTCGACCACGGCATCTCTGCTGTGTTGCTCGTACCATGCAGGATGCTGGTAAGGCTGGAGTGCGTGAAAGGAGGCAGTTCCCGTTTGAAAACCCTGAATGTAGACACGGAGCTGACCTGAGCAGCCCCCGGATGCGTTCTGGGACCCTGGAAGGTGAATGTGTTACAGGTGGCGGTGAGGCGCCTGTGTCCTGAGACCGCGCAGTGGAGACAAGGCGAGAGGGACGTGTCCTGTGTCCGCCTTGTGCTGGCCCCGAGCGCCTCAGGCTTCCGGGCTTTCCTGGTGTAGAATCTTGCTCTGCAGTTTGCCTGGGTTTGTCTTTGTGTGTTCTCTGCAGCCCAGACAGGCAGGTCTTGCTAAGTTGCACCTGAAGAGCCGTGTTTTAAACAGAGCGGCCAGCTTCTCACAGGAAGCAGATTGCAGTGGGCCGTGCCCCGCACCCTGCCTGGCGCGCTGCCTCTCGGCGGTGTGGACAGCAGGCGCTTCCCGCAGCACTGGGCTCTGCCGGCGCTGGGTGTCCTCGTGGGCACCAGGCACGAGTAACAAACAGTACCCGGCAGTGGGTGGCAGTGCCCGTGGTCATCAGCCCAGCCCAGCACAGCGTGACCCCAGCCCCCCGTCAGCGGCAGTTTGCTGTCCCAGGGAAGGGTCTCTACCGTGTGCCTCACCTGGCGGGGAGCAGCCGCTGCTCACCAGGCCCCGACTACAGCCGCTTTTCCACTTAAGAAAAGCATCAAAACGTAATTCTCTCCGTTCAATTTCTGCATGTATAAAATGAAAACAATACCCATCTCCTGTATTCTTTTTTTTTTTTTTTTTTTTTT
>RJWM01011354.1:0-60097 GCA_004363535.1 Dasyprocta punctata | reverse complement strand
GCGACACAACCTCTTTTCAGTCAGTCACTTTTCTTGTGTCAAGAAGAACTTTGTCTAGTCCATTTTCCATCCTTTGGACCCACTTATTTCTCCTGGAAATCATTTACCTTTCAGTGGTCCACACCCCTACTTCCCTCTCCCATAGGGATAAGAGTACCCATGCTTCTGAACTTCATTGCATTATTAGATTCTTATCTTTTTTGACGACCTTGTGCACATTAGCCTGTATGATTATTCTTCTGTTAATCTGTATATTGTCAATTCTCACCTGTGGACCTTCAGAGGGCATGGCACAAATTTTCTCCAGTTCCTAAAAGGACAGAGACAGTTTATTCCCATGCCTGACAACTGATAGGTGCTTCATAGATGTTTTTCAGTGAAATTGTTGACAAATATAAAAATGATTACTGCTGAAAGTAAAATGTCAGAAGATTTAAAGGGAAAAGCGTTTCATTTCTTGTTTATACTTGTAATTTCTTTAAAATCTCTTAGCAGTAGATTTCAAGGTCAAAATCTCATTATATTTATTAAATTTCAAATGAAACTTACTCTCTTTACAATATTTTGAGCCTGGCACTGTCAAATCATTTCACTATGGTAGGTAGCTTCCCCTGAAGTATATTTTTCAATTGAAACTCTTCTCATTTGCTATACTTTCTTTTTCTTCTTAGTTTTTGGAGGGTAAGAGGGCATCATTTATTGATTTATTTTTTTATTTCTTGTGGGCTTGTCTATTTTATGCAGAAATGCTTGTTTGATGAATTAAAAGTCCCAATAACTAACAGAAAAATTTAGAAAAATAAGTTCTACATTTTCTGAGATCTTCGGTTTCACAATGTTTGCTAAGCTTGGTTGAAGGGTAACCTAAATGAGATCACTACTGTAAAATACAAATTTCAGACTCTCTCCCATGTCTTTCAAATTGGAAACTCTGGAAATCAGTATCTAGTAATTAGCCTTTTAAAACAAATACCCCAAGTGATTCTTGTCTACTCTAAAGCATGAATAAAATAAGATTCAGGACTCTGAACTCATGATTACCTTCATGTTTCTGGGCGAAACTTCACAATTACAGCTCCTGAACAAAATAAATAAGTACTATATCATCTCTCAAAAGCAGTCTCTTAATGTTGTAGTGCGTTTTCTGTGTGCACTGTAAATGCAGTATTGCAAGGTTTTCTAATGTTATACATTTTGTTTTAAAGGGATGGAGGAAAGACATGAGACAATGTAGCAAAGAATCTTTATCCTCACATAGGGTGTGTCCTACTACAGGGCTGGTGATAAATTAAAATCTTCTCAGTGTGCAGTAACATGGTCCTACACAAAGCACTATACTCCTCTTAGAAAACAGTGCCTAGAGATCTTTAAAGCTCTCTTACCCCTGGCATCTCTAGAGTAATTAACCCATAGAGTCCATCAATTTTAATACTTTTCTCTCTATATGACATTATTTTCTGCAATGATCAGGTAGTAATCAGTGATACACATTCATACCTTGATTTATCCTGTATTTCTTAAATGAACAATTAAGAAGAATAAATTTAAATTTGACAGTTACTCAAATTCAGTCAATTTTTTCATGTGTGTTCTATAATTTGATTTTGCAGCAACAGTTCGTTCATGCTACTTCATTCGTGAACATTTCAAACACATACAAACTTCAAGTAGTCATCTCAAATGACAAAACTCAACAACTCATACTCTTTTTTCATTTTTACAATTGTGCTCAATGAAGGCATGTGCAGTATTTTAACTTGGAGATACGTAGAGTCAGATCCTTTGGAGATAAAAAAAACTTGAACATTGAACTATTTGAAACTTCTTTTGAACCCAACTAATTGGATTGAGTTCACATATGTGAATTTCCAAATCAACTTATATGGACAATATTGCATTTGTTAAATACCTAGAAATAAAATATGTCAAATTGAAAGTAATGATATATGGCAAAAAGTTCAAAATACTCTCAGTAATTGCTTAAAAATTACAAAACAACAAGAAATTGTTTTGCAAAGACAAATTTTATCCAAGACAATGGCTAGAATGACTGGCATGTGGTGATGATGAAAAAAGTAGAGTTTTACTTATTTTTTACATTTTATTAAGTTCTATTATTTTTCACCATTATTTTTGAATTATCTGTAAGCAATCCACCTTTTCATTGTCTGCATGGGCAAGCAGATATGTATAGGTCACATTACATAGCTATTATTAGGGAAAGTTTATGGTTTTTTATTGATCCTATGTAATTTTCATAATTTAAGACCTAGAATTCTCTTTCTCATCATTGGCATTAGCAAACTCTTTTTCTACTCTTAATGGTAGAGTTCCACTTGATTGTGTCTCAATCTGGACAACTCATTCTCCCATACTGATACTACCTTACAGTATAGGCAGAATATAGCATTTTCCTTTGTTGGAAATAGTTTCCAGTCTTCAAATCTTCTTTGTATTTCATTTAACCCCAGTGCATATCTCTACTCCAAGCAATGTAGGATCCTTGCACTTCAAAGAACATGAGTTTGCAGAGCAATTTCAGGTTTGTGATTTCATTTCACCCTCATGCTATATGTTTGAACCTGAAGAAAGTTTTTCCCCATAATTTGTTGATAAGGAAAGAAAGTTAAATGAGCTACCAGGCGGCACAGTTACAGTGAAAGCTTAGCACTTCTGTGTATAGTTTCTATCTTTGCTCAGGTTATCTTCCTCTTCATATGATCACCCTTACTTCCAGGCTATGTAGATCCTTTCTATTTTATTTATTTATTTATTTATTTATTTATTTATTTATTTATTTATTTTGGTTCCTGTAGATAGGAACTTACCAGGCAAGCACTTGAGCCTCTAAGCTAAAACCCTGGCCCTGGAGATCCTCTTTTCATTTCATTTTTTTCTATTAAACATATTTCCATGATCCCTACTTATAGTGGAAATAATATATTATGTGCACCTAATGTTTAGGAATTCAAACAGTCTCAGCTCCTCTTTGAGAAGCAGAAATTTGGTCATAGAGTGCATTTTGTAGAGCTGTAACTGGTCTCAAGGTTTCTGATCCCAATCACATCTCATTTCTACATTACATTACATTTTTTTAGTTCTGAAACATCTTTTTGCATCTTATCTCCTGACACGGTGATCAAACCTTTGGGATATTGTCTAGCTTTTTCCAGTGCATATTATTTTATTCTTTCCTTGTCTGTGTGACCAGCTGAGCTCTCACATATCATTATGCCCTACTGTTCCCTTAACACATTTCTAAGCATGTAATTTTCAAAAAAAACATTTTTTATGAGTTGCTTGAACAATTGATTAAATGATTAATAAATTGAAAACCTCTCTTTGCAATTGTCAATCATCTGGCTCTTCCCATGATTTAATTCCTAGTTTCTCTTACAGGCACCTTAACTAGCATATCCTTATCATTCTCCAAAACCTCTTTTCAAGTGGATGCAATATTTTGACACTTTATTTAAATCAGTATTTAAATCCAGCATCTTTCCAGATTTTGCTGTGTCCCTTGACCTATATTCTCTACCCATGTGTTTGGTCCTTCTCTTAGATTGTACCCTCTAAGGTGTCACTGTGCGTTAGCTTTGCCAGCTCTGGACATGTGACTGTCTCATATTTTCTCAATGTAACAGTCAGCCAGATGAAGTGTTAGAAAATTTAAAAACATTGCCTCTGTACTATAAATAAGAGTGAATGCTTGGCGAATTCCAGTTTGAATATTTACTGGGAATTTCAAACATACATTCTTTGATTAGATGAATGCCCTTGAAATCACTTGCATTTGAATTTTTCAAAATAGCTCACATGGCTATGACTATCTGTAAGAAGGTAGACAGATAAAATTAAAAGATCAATGAACTGAGAGTTCAAAGATTGTGAACTCACTACACTGTGAGGTTATTGAGAGCACAGACTGTCCAATTATTAATATTCATATTCCTGTTGCCAGATGTTTTTGCTTAATATATGTCCTCAGAAGTCCATTTGAGTGAGTGACTGAATAAATAAATAAATAAAAGAATGACATAAAACACAGCTTCTAGACTATTTCTGCTTTGTATTCTGGGCAACCCAAAGGAAATCAGTAACTTCCAGAGAGTTAGCTTCTCTATATAAATCTGGGATTTTGCATGATCTAATGTCTTCAATTTGGGGTTGTTGCAAACATAAAATACCACATTCTTATAAATTCTAGCTGGGTAATAGGCTTCATGACTGATACTGCTATACATTATTGTGAGTCAAAATATGTTTGGCTGCAAGAAATAAAATTTTACTGACTGTAGTTTAAACAAGCTGGAGTTTACTTTCTACACATAATAGAAAAGACACTAGCTGTTGTAGTCAGGGTTTGCCAGGGAAACTATATAATACGGGACACACAATTTATACAATTATTTTGTAATAGTTACCCAAAGAGTCAAATACAAAAGTGCGGGAAATTTGTCCATACACTGAAGATCCGAAGAATCCAGCTGAGGGCCTGGATCCCATGAAGACCTAGAGCCATAGCAATGTCCCCCACAAAAACAACTGGAGGCCAAGAGCCCGCAACAATGTTTTATGCAAGTCTGTACCAAGAATCTTCACTGAGAAAGGCCCAAAAGTCAGTGGTAGAAGTTAGGAAGTCTGTGCCAGCAGGATAAAGACTCTGTGCCAGCAGGCTGAGGATCTGCACTAAACACAGGAAACAACACTCAAAGTAAGGACCAGAGCTCCCCTGAAAATTACCACAGCCATCATGAGAGACAACAAGGTTCTGAGCTCATCCAATGATGAAAATAGCCAAGTTCATATCAGGAAAGCCAGCATGATAAGCTTCTCCACCAGCAAGGACCTGGCCAACATTCCCAACTGCCTGTGTGAGGGGTATGGTGAAAGGATGAAATAAGAAACAGACACAAATTTAGTAAAGAACGATGGGAAACTGGGAGGTCAATGCTTCAGGATGGGCAAAGATCCACATACTCCAAACCAGCCACTATTCATTGGGTGTATACAATGTAAGAAGGCTATTGAAAGATTTAAGGTCAGTGCAAGATTCAGAGGTCAAGGACTCAGCAGGCAATGGATAATCCTGGGATAACTCAAGAGAGTGGAGAGGATCTTATGCTGAGAAGGATCTTGCCCTGGGGTGTTGTTACAGTTTATACATTGTGTCAACTTGAGAAGTCTAGAAGCTTAATTAAGTAACTCAGCAGCTCTACATCCTGGGGTGTAGAGCACAAGCAGTTACCTCTTCAGTGGGTCAATTTGGTACCAGGAGTGGGGTTGTTGCTGTGACTAACCTGACCATGTGGTTCAAGAGCCTTTGGGAATGGCTTGTGGGAAGAGTTTGGAAAGGTTCAGAGACGTTGCCTGAAAGAGTGGTGCTGGAACAGCTTAGATTATTCTGTAGGGGAGATTCTGGTCAGAACTTAGGAGACCAGAAGGCTGATAGAAAGCCTGCTGGTAAAGACCAGGCACTGGAGGTTTCTGCTGGGAAGAAGGACTGCACTGGTTATTGGACTCCACATGATGTGTGTTATGGCTTGGCAGAAAGTTTGTCTGCATTTTGTTCATGTCCAGAAAGTTTGCCTAAGACTGAGATTAAGGCGGATGGACTGATTAATCTCACAAAGAAAATTTCAAGACAGCAAAATGTTGAAGCGGTGGCCTGGCTATTGTTGGGGGCTTTTAGCCAGATTTATGTTGGAAATCAAAAGCAAAGCGCCCAGCAGGATGATTTAGAACATTGTGAGTTTGGCCAAAAAGCTGTGGACTGCAAAGATAGATATGAGAACTCCATTGATGAGAAGGGACAAAGGAATAAAAAAGATGGCCTGGGGGCATCCCAGGAAGAGGCAGCTGGTCCCCATACTTTGCAGCTTCAAAACTGCCAAAGTGAAAAGTAACCAAGACAGGTGTTATTAATAATTTTAGTACTTTTATTTAGTCTTAGTGGGTGGGAGAGGATGGCCCATCCCAAAAGAGTTAATGGGAAGTCTCAAAAGGGTTACACCGTAATCCCAAGCCTCCATTTATCATTGAGGGAAGTATACAAAACTAGCCATTGTGAATTTGTGGTATCAAACACTCCAGGAGATTGAACAGCCTACCATCTTCCCCTCTGGAGCCAGCAAGCAATGTTCGAAGTAAGGAACAGAGCTTCCCCAAAGTGAACCACAGTCATTCTCAGCAACAATGAGGTTCCAAGCTCCTCCAACAATGAGAACAGCTGAGTTCACATCAGGAAAGCCAGCATAACAAGCTCCTCCAGGAGAACCAACAGCACCACCTCTTCTGCTTCAGTTCTCCTTTTTATGTTATGGTAACAATCCTCAGGTGGGCCCTCCACACCCAGTAACACTCTGATTCAATTCTGCTGGGTGACCACCAGTTGTCAACACACCACAGTCCACTCCTGGTCTGTGATCAGCTACAGAAAAGAGGATTTTAATTATACTATTTCTCTCCTAATATGGTTCTAATATAATACAATGTTGATAGCCTTAATATTGGTTCTTAATGATTGCTAAACCTGTGTTATAATGTTGAAGTTATGAAATGATAGGAGTAATCATCAACCAAACAAAATTTATCTTCTATTCTGGTGAGGGAATTAAGGTGTACCCATTTGTATGCAGAATAGTTATAACATGTTAGGAGCAATTATAAGCATGTCTTTGTATCTGGAGACTGGTTTAAAGAAATGCGTCTGGTTGCCAAATTGAAAAGAGGTGGATTGCAGTGGTTGATTGATTGTGTTAATTTGAGAAGTTGAGAAGTTTAACTAAATTGGTTCAGCAATTTTATACTCTAGGGTATAGAGGATCCACCCTAGGGCAGCTCATTGCCTGGACAGTATAAAAGGGACTTTCTTCACAGAAGCTGTGTTCTTCGCCTTCAGTTTGGACATCTCTCCTGGTTCCTAGTGCAGACTCTTCAGTTTCTACCTTGAATCCTTCAGTCTTCCAGCACAGATTTGTCAGTCTTCCACCACAGACCCGTTGACCTCCTGACATGGACTTACATAGGATACCGCAATGAACTCCAGACTTTGGACCAAAGCCTTCTGTCTCCAGTGTATAGTCACTCTCTGTATGCTTCCTCATTCAACTCTGTGGTTGACTGTCATAAACCAATCTGGTAATTTCTTATGCATGTGTATAACTTGCATCTTATGTGTTTCTCTAGTAAGACCCTGACTGATACACTAGCTAATGCTGGTGTTGGTGAGTACCTTAGTGATGTCAAGGCCCAGCTCTGTCTACTTTTCTTTCATGATCACAAATGACAGTAGCTTCAACTCCTATGCTGAGATCTAATCTCACCCAAACCTACACAGCAGAGTCCCCTTGGGTCTCACTGAGAACTTCATTACATGTCTACTCTTAGCCTTTCTGAAGTGATAGAAAAGATGAACCAGCACATCAAACCGTGTCTTTCACAAAGATATCTGAAGATATTATAAGGAACAGGGTTTATTTATCTATTTAAATTTTAAACAGGGTCTTGCTATATAGTTCAGGCTGACTTTGAACTCTATATAGCCCAGGCTGGGTTAAAACTCATGGTGATCCTCCTGCCTTGGCCTCCCAAGTGCTGGTATTACAGATCTGCCCCACCACAAACTGACCTGAAGCAAGGTTTTATAAGGAAACAAAAACAAATATATTAATGCTTCTACAGGACAGTGTGTGTGTGTGTGTGTGTGTGTGTGTGTGTGTGTGCATGTACACTTATGTGTATGTAGTATTAATAATGATGGGAATTTAACTGTATTTTTCCTTTTTTGATTACCAACTACCAACTACCTGATTTGAAAGAGAAATAGCATTAAGAGACCTGATATACATCATTAAAATAATAGATACTTTTAGAATTAGTGTATTTTATGATACCCTGTGAAAAATCTCTGCTTTTCTAGTTCAATAAATATGGAGTGATAGCCACAATATGAAATAGTAGGAGCATTAGCTGACTTTCCAACCTGCCATACACTTTACTCTTTAACTTTTGATACTAAACAAAGGTATTTCATATCATCAGTGCAAAGTGCCTGTTAAATAAGAATCATAATAAACCATAATTATGGTACAGAAATACACTTGGTCTAAGATTCCTCTGATTTACATCTTTTCCCTTAACTATGGGATCAACCAATATGCCATTCATGTCATCTCCATGACCCACAACTTTGGTTTACATGTGTACATGTGGCGTACTTAAATAGGATATGCATTCCCTCATCAACTTCTGTGATTCCAGTTCCCCTCCTCCCATAGCCACTTTTAAACTGTTTGCTTACTTTCCATTAAGGAAGAGACTAGAATGTCGAGCTCTGACTCTGCTTATTTATGAAGTCAGCATTCACTTTGTTGAACCCATCAGTGTTTAAAAAGGAAAGAGGGAGACATCTGTGACCCAGCCAATGACAGGAGGTCACAATTTACAACCATCAAATTACCAAGTAATTTTATTAATACCAGTCTCTGAAAAACAAGGAAAAGGTGCTTTTAAAGCTTTTTAGTCACATGGCTAAAGCACAGTCCTCTATGGAAAGACAGCTATTTTTTTGTTTGTTTATTTATTTTGCCTTTTTCTTTCTTTCTCTCTTTCCTGAACACATGGTATGGCCTGGATTCTTTACAGTTCATCAAGATGCTTCAAGTTTCTACTGTATCATCCAAAAAACCCTTTTTTAAGATTGCAACAGACACTACATATTTTACTGCAGTAAATTCCTCCTTTCTAACTATAACTACATAAAGTCAAAATTCTTCAAATTAGTTAAAAGACAGTAACAATTTATATATATCTACAGCAATAATTATAGCCCATCTTCTTATTAACTAAATAGTCCCTCAAGATATTTGAATTTCAATATAGATAGAAGATTTCACTTTATTAGTCTTGTATAGATAGGTTTTTGGATTCATACAGTGGCTGTATTTTTCTCACCTTGACAAAGTAAAATCACTGTTTTCTTGACAGTTCTTTTGAATATGATACTTTACCTTATAGTCCATTTTGAATTAAGACAAGCTGAACTATTTGTTCCACATGAATCAGTAAGCATTTTTATTGTCTGTTACTTACTTAGATACTGTGGTTTACCTGAATCCAGGGAGACTCAACTGTAACTTTTATACTGAGAGGCCACTGTGGTTGATTTAAAGGCAAGACAGCAAGAACACAGAAAGAAAGGCAAACAATTGGATGCTTAAAAAATGAAGGAAATTAAACAGAGAAGGTAAACTGATACTGAAGTTGACCAGAAAGGGTGATTGTTCACTTAACATGATATATTGGATTTTAGTTCCCTGGATGACAAGGACTGTGAGTCTTTGGATGCTGAATAATGCAAAATGTTGACGCTATGATGCAGGCATAGGTCTAAATACTTGAAATTTAAAAATCTACCTACCATCTCAAAAAGATAATAGTAAAACTTGCTGTCTTGGCTAATGTGCAGGTGAATAGCAGTCATTCTTGAGGATCTGAAACACTAAACACAGTTTGTTTAAGGTTGAGATTCAGATTTACTGTGTCTACATGTCCTGTCCTTTTTACCCTCCCAACAATAAAAATAAACATATATCTAGTATGATGGAATCCCTTGGGTGAATGAAGTGGGTGAAAAACTGTTCTACAAGCATTCTGCTGAAACCCACATTTTGATTTTGAAGGATTTTTATTGGAAGAAAATAAGTTTGCAAAGACAGAACAATCCACCACTGAGAGTGAAGTCCACAGGGACAAAACCAAGAATATTAGGGGCTTGGAAAATGAGATAATAAATTCACACACACACACACACACACGCACGCACACAAAGAAGGGTGTGTAAAAGGATTAGAACCATTAAAATAGAATGCCTGAGATATGATATTACAAAATGCTCAAATGACAAGTTGATAAAAACATAAAATATACAAACATGAAGAATTTTGTTGGTTGCTTTAAATAATAGATTGAAGAAAGATGAGAGAACATTTGTAATCTGAAAGATTAATATGAGGAAATTATCAGAAAGAAGCAATAGGAGTAAAATACAAAAGTCATGTAAGGAAGTTCAAGAAGCAGATAGGATGAGACTGCCCAACATTCCACTAAAGGAAAGATGAATATGAGAAATATTTAATATTTCCACTATAGGAAAGTCACATGGGAAATATTTAAAAACAAAAATATCTAAAAATTTACAGATCTAGTAGGTAACTAAAGTCTTTAGAATTAAGAAACTTCTCTCTCTCTCTCTCTCTCTCTCTCTCTCTCTCTATCTCTCACTCTCTCAGTCTGTTGCTGTTGCCCTGCACTACCTAAAATGAAGTTTTAACCATTTTTTTCACTAAAGGAATAATATATGAGATCTGTAAAAATTTTTCTAATGAATCTTTAAGAATTGTAATCCTTAAAGGCAACTTTTTAGAATCCAAAATATAAGAAGCACAGAACTTTTTAAAATTCATAATAAAATCTCTACAACACTTAATATTAGGGTACATTCAATTCTAATTCCACAAAATTTCCAAAATTATAAAAAATATATTTTCTTTCTTTGTATGAATTCCTACGCATATAGGATAATTCCTAAAGATTAAAGTTAACCAATAAATTAGTTTAGAGCCAAATCTTTTAGAAAAATTATAAAAACTTTCAAGACTGTTCACATTCCAAATATCTTTTAATTATGAGTTTTTATGTGTTTGATTTTTAATATACTTGCTTTGGTGTAGAATACAGTTCACTAACTAGAGTACAGAGTTTGTTTCTGGTTCATCAGTGATACTATTATTAACTCAGTGGCCACCTCACCAAGAGTATACATAGTATAAAACATAGGGCTATAGATGGGTTTCATCCATAGAATCACTTTGCCTTTTCCCCTAATTCCTGTTCTTTCTCCTGTAGCTATTATGAGTGTAATATTTATTGAGTTGTCACATGTCAGACTCTGTGCCCAGAGTTCCAAATGCCTTAACTCCTCTAATCCTCGTGATAGCCCTAGGAAAATAATCTCAATTATCTTTAGTTTATAGATATGGAAATTGTGACTTAGAGAGTTATGTGGCTTGTGAATAATCACACCAATAGACAGTGCTGAACTGGGTAAAAAAATGAGCCTTTCTGACTTCGATGCCTTGCTCTTACTCATTTGATCTTGTTGCCCTCATAGTCTGTACAACAAGTAAAAATAATATCCTCAGGCCTAATATGCCAAATGAATACAGTTCACCTTCATTATAGCTTCTAAAGGGTTTCATAGGAAAACCTCACATGATGATAGCTTGAAATTTCCAGCAATGACCAGGAGATGAAGTCTTTACAGGTTTTGAGTAGTATTATGGTGATTTTGCAGATTTATTTTTGTCCCTCTCTACCCTCTAATTCAGAATATAAACATTTATTTATGGTAAAATAAAGAGAGCCAGACTCCCAGTTCTGACTATGGTGACTGCTTTTTCACAACTGTAATGTATCAAGGTATTTCAAAACTCTTTTCTTTTCTTTTTTTGCTTTTTGTAACCTATTATTTTGCTGGTGCCCTAAATATAAATTTAGTCTCTTTTATGGTCAAATATTCAAGTCAACTCAGAGGGTGTTTTTGGTGAGGTTAACATTTAAATTAATTTGCTTTGAGTAAAATGAATGCTCTCTATTGTACAACTGACTTCCTTCATAAAGTTCATACCCTGAAAAAAGCAAAGTGCTCAGCTCCTCTGAGGAGTTCTCTCAAAGATGACCTTTGGGCTTGTCCTGTTCCCTTGGCTATCATGGGTCTCTGGTCATGGGTCTCTGGTCTCCTGTCCTACCATGTAAACTCTGGGATTTCCAGCTTCAATAATCACATAATTCCTTTGTTTGTTTGTCTGTCTGGCTTTTTTTTTTTTTTTTTTTTTTTTAGACAGGGTCTTGCTATATAGTCCAGGCTGGTCTCAAACTCTGGCAATCCTTTTTCCTCCACCTGCCAAGTTCAGGGATTACAGGCATGCACCACAACACCCAGCTAAAACAATTCTTTGTAGTAAATATTTTTTATATATGTCCACGCTGTTTCTCAGAGAAATTTACAGTTCTGTCTATGAGCGATACACATTTCTAAAATACTTGTTTTCCACCAAGTGTCCCAAATCTATAGCTTTTTTTCCATATATTAATTCTTGAATTCTCAGTTCTCCAGTGTCTCACTTATTTTACAGAAGATATAACTGAATATTTATAGCTATCTGTTGTCAGCTGATCCTGTCATTGTGCGAACATCATAGACTGTGCTTACACAAACTAAGGTGGCTACAATGTCACTAGATGATGTAATCTTTTAGGATCACTGTCGCATATGTAGTCTGTCATTATGACCCAAAAGTTATTGAGGGTAATTTTATTTAGATACCTAGAATTTCTTCTTTTTCTGTGGTGCTAAGAAAACAGTGTGCAATTATTTTTATTCATATTGAAATTTGACTTTGGTGTAGAAAATAAGATATTAATACATTTGTGAGCATAAATTTTGAAATCAGATGTTTATTCTAGTTCCGACTCTATAACCTTGGGGAAGTCACTTTGAAACCTATTATCCTCATTGGTAAATTATGAAAGTCTGAAGGACCATGTTGTATTTGAAGATGTTCCACAGAGCTACATAAATACAAATATTCATTACTTTAGTACATGTCTTATATTTTTAAGCATGTAAGTATGCATTTAACTCCTTTAGTTTAAAGTACAGTCTTTTGTAATTGGTGAAGGCAGATTTCTAAATGACTAGTTAAAAGACCCCTCAAAATATTCCCTGGATTCCATTTGGAAGAGATTTTAAAACTTGCGTATTATTTGGGACACTCTGAATATGAATTGGGCACACATACTGCTTTTTATCTATCTGTTGTCCTATGTATGATGGCAGGTTTCAACCAATATAAGACTCTACAATAACATATTACTCCTTATCCTTTAGGTGTTATCTTTCTTACCTCTATCGCTAAACAAGTACTGCTAATCTTTTCCCAACTCTGTTCAACCTCTGAAGACTGTGGTTGGTTATGCTTGTGTCATTATTCTCTTTTCTTCTGCTAGAACTGACTGTTCACTGCCTATTCCACCCAGTATTCAGTAAGATCCCAGTGCATCTGCCCATGCATTGTCATGTAATCTTAAAGGTCAAGAGAGATTAGTTCCCTACTTTCTTACTTTTTAGACCTTTAAGTGATTTTAGCCTAATTCCATGATATCCTAACTTTTACCAGGAAAACTAAACATGTAATCTCATGTTCCTATACAATTTCTTCTTTGGGTCTATGCTTTTGTTTCATGTAAAAACAAATTGCATTTAAAACAATAACAACCCTGCAAAAGCCATAAATCCAACATTCTAATATCAGCCATAGAATTTTCTTCTACCCTCAAGAACTTGGAAACTGAATGAACTTGTTTTAAACCATTCAAGGCTCCCATGCTATTTGAAGGCAGCTCTGAGAGCTGTGACCTGTCTTGTGTTTGCTACAGTGTTTAGTTCTCAGGAACCAGGGTCACAATGGATTTCTAAAGTCTGACTTTCCTGAGGGTGATTTTTTTTATGTGGAAGCACTCATCCCATAAACAATTAAATTAGCTCACATTAACCATCATCAGTGGCAAAAGTAACAAAACATAAAGAAATCACCTAAAATAATGTTTTTGAACCAGCTGCTAAATTAACTAATGTATTTGTTTTATTGCACATTTGCATAATAGGGCAAACTAACAACTCTGTGTAACAGATGTGCTGGTGGCAGGGAGATTTGATTACTGGCTTCTGTTATTAATCACTGCACAAATCTTAAATGATTTGTTTCTACAGTTTGATCAATTTACATCTCAGAACTTACATTTATGAACACAGTGTGGAGATAAAGCATCTGTTCACACCTTTCGAGAAACATCAATATGTTTATGAGGACTGAAGTTTTGTTAACCAAGGCGTATATGAATCTTTGACCAAAGAGTTGACAAGGTTCGGAGAGATCCATTATCCCTCACCAAACTAGTTAAAGTATGAAAACCATTTTCCATTCCCAGAACAATTACGTTCTGATGTCTATTGTTTTATCTCTTCTACGAAAACAAACAAAACACATAATACTTGAAATTCACAAATTCGAACCATAGACGTTTCTATTTCTTACAAAAGAATCCAGAATTTTGAAGAGCTACAGGGCATGGTACCACTGTGAAATACTGCACATACTTTTAAGAAATTATCTTTCCCCTTTTAATTTTACATTTGACATTTCAAAATCCTATATCTATGATTTCCATCAGCATTTTAAATAGGTGTAATACATTTTATGATGGCAGCCTATCTTAAAAAAAGGAAAAACACTCACATGATATAAATATTCTTTCATTAATTTCCAATTAAGCATGATAAATGTACTGGCTCGACACAAAAATGTTTCCTCAATAAGTCAAAACACTAGATAATGTGATTTTTTTTCAATGGTAAATATTTCAGATATTTGGAGGCAAACGACTAGTTGGAACAACCATAGAATGAAATTCCATTTCAGTCTGTGGATTCCAGGGGCTTTTTCCCATTGTAAGGATTGTTTATTATCATTACTTGATATAATGATTTACCATTTGGGTACTAACATTTCTCTTAGTGTTTTATCCATTTTCATGAATATTCAATCCATGTGATTAGTTTGATCTCTTCCAAAATCACAGTAATCAATACAGAAGAGCATTGGGAATTTTGTTTCTCACACTATTCTCTTTGTAGCAGAGGTGAGGAAAAAAAAGAGGGAAAGAGCACTCAGCTCTAAGATGGAATGTATCATTTTTGAAAACTGGATGAAATTTCAGATAAATCCTTTGTTTTTAATGCCTATGAAAAAAATTAAATGTATATATTTTTCTCAGTCAGAGGCAGGACTGTTCGGTTGCAAGCCCTGCCATTTTAAGAGTTCATCCTGGGAGCTAATGAAGCATTGCATATTGGTTTCAAATTCTAAGCATATGTAGTCAGTGAAGGATTTTTTCTTTATATGAAAGATTTCAAAAGGGTCCCCAAATGTGGTCATCTTAGAAAATGTAATTTGGTCAAGTACTAAAGAACTTTGTCCCAAATGACACAAACCTGCCCCGTTGAGTTGCATATAAGAACACAAACTGGCTGTGAAGCACATTCATAGCTCTGTGAAAAATGCGCAGGAGCTGATGAAAATATATTAAAGGACTGGCATGTCAAGGCCATGAAGGGCATTGGACAAATTTGGATAAATGTGTCCAGGTTTCACAGAATCAGAATCAGAAGTGAGTTAGAGGACAATGTAAAAAGATGTTGAAAAGGATAATGTAATCCAGACAACAAACTTAACTGCATTACACATCAAGAGCCATCTCCGAAGTCATTAACGCTGTTGCCGGGGGTGACTGCCAAAGTGCCAGATGTCATTCTGCCACAACTTGGCATGTGATGGTTGTCATTTATAAGAGAGAATCGGGAGCGGACTGTAATTAGGTGTGTGTTGAGTGGAACCCTTCCTTCTGACTCCACTGGGGGCTTTTTCTAGTTCGAAACATGTAGAGAACAAAACAAGGGAACTGATTTGTCCTTTGGCCTCTCAAAAGCTCACGCATTTATGTACTTGAAGGAAAGACACGGTTTATAGTTTATTTTTTCACCCATTAAGCATTTATTGCACTCTTTGTAGATGACAGACACATTCCTGGACCCCCAAAAGCATATGCTTCAGTGGAAGATTCAGATCTGTAAATGGATCAGTTACAAACAACCTCTCCCAAGTGCTATGTTAGAGGGAGGTGCTTACAAAAGGTGTGAGTGTGTAAACAGTGGACAGATTCTCCTACGGAGGCTTGGAAGAGGTTGTGGATAGGTGATATTAAAGGATGAGAAGCGTTTGGCAGGTGGGTGCAGAAGTGACAGGCATTTGAGCAGAAAATATCATACACAGACTGATTCTGAAATCATGTATGAAGAGGCTTGATGCATGCTAGGAATAGTGAGACTGGCACATGGTAAGAGTCTGAGTCTCCCAGTCATTCTAGGTGAAAGCAGTTCAAGTTGGGACACAGATGGAAAAAATGCCTATTGCATCCTTCACCCCTGTGTCTTTGAAGAACACAAACTAAGTAAGGTAGCTATAAACTCATCATGCTACTCCTAAAACCATAACAATGATAAGAAAGATAACATTTGAGTGCCCTTCAAATTCAGACCTATCCAAAAAGTCGCTTAACACAACCCTACAAAATATACTCTCATATTATCTTCATTCTCCAGCTAAAGAAAAGGAGATTTAAGATGATAAGGAGCTGACCCAAGTTTGTCCAGCACCCAGCAAAACAAGGAAATCCAAGAGGCTCCTGGCCTTGCTTCCACACATCACTATATCTTCCCAGAAGTCTGTGTAAAACAGTTACTCCATTAGTTGTAAAATTTCAACATCCTAAGTAGAGAGAATATTGCTAGAAAGCTAGCTTGCAAAATCATTGACTGAATTCTGTAGATTAAATCTAGTAATGATACTTAGAAATAGATTTTTAAAATTAATTAAAATAGAAAATTATCCCTCCCATCTTTATTAGGCACTAGAATCCTCTGGAGATATTTCTTAGGTTTAAGAGTTTTTAAGCTTTTAAAACATTTAATAGTACAGTACAGATATTATAAGTTCAGAAACAAGATGTAAAATTGCATATACAGTATGAAAGTTGAATTTTTGAATGGGTAAATATGACTCAGAAACATATACATGCAGTGCATCACAATACACATTTTGTAATGCTAACTTTGCAAGTGATTTTTAAAAATTTGTTTTAATCTTCTATTAATGAGTAAAATTTGAGCAATCAGAAAACACAAAACATCATCAAATGGAGACACCCTGAAACAGAACATGCTGCAGGTCTAAAATAGCAATTTTGAGAGCCAAGGGGCAGCAGGCCCTGTGACCATCTGGAAAGGATCACGACCTCCTAGACATCAGAAAAGGATGAGGTACCATTTGTCCTCAGGACGCACTTACTGCCTTGATCACTTTTCTCTCATTGCTGGAACAAAATACTCAACACCCAAAATTAAGAAAGCAAAGTTTTACTTAACTCACAGTTTGTGGAAGTTTCAGTTCCGTTGGCTCCAAAACAGGGTGCCATGGCAGAGGAGCAACAGTTCAAGTTGGTAGAAGACAGCAAATCAACAAAAGCAAATCTATTTTTCCTCCCTTATATTGCAAGCATGCTACCCTCACCCCAGGGTAGGTGTAGCGCTCATACCATCACACCTTAACCTCAACATATCATCTAGAAAAATTGGTATTCTAGTTGCATCCATGCATTCTTCAGTTATTTAATAAGTGTCCATAAATATCTACCAGTATGGCAAGAAGTTTTAAAAAATATGACACTAGCATTGCGTATTTTTTCAAACCACTGCCTTCCTATCCTCAATAAAAAGGAGAAAGACAACATTTCTGGCGTAGACAATGACTGACTGTGGAATTTTGAAACTTTCTCCAATTTTTATCTATCCATCCATTCATGCCTAGTTGAGAACTTTCCTCTATATCTTTTTATCTCAGTTACTTTTCTCTCATTCCTGGAATAAAGTACTCAACACCCAACGTTGAGAAAGGAAAGGCTTATTTAGTTCACAGTTTGGGAGATTTCAGTCTGTAATCAACTGGCAGAGGGGCCACTGTTTTTGGCAGCCAAAGACAGCAAAAGTAGCACGAGTGAAAAGGGGTAGAGGAGCAAGCTTCTTTTCCTCCATTATATTGTAAGCAAACTACCATTCCTGTGTGTGTGTAGCACTCACATCATCTCCCCATCCTCCACTTGCACAGGCTCAGGATGTTTACAAAGTGAAGACCCTGGCCTTTTGTTGAGTCACTTAGTTAAACTTATAAACTTCTCAAATTGACACAGTGAACAACATCCTAGAGGGTAAGGGCATGTCCTCTACACCCCAGGAGGGAGAACTACTGAGTTATTTAATTAAGATTTTAGACTTCTCAAGTTGACACAATGTATCAACCATAACATTGACTCAACCAGGAGCACCCCTCGGCTGGATTGGTTCCTGTATGTTTAAAAACTCTAACACTGTCCTATTTAATCTCAGGGACCCAATGCTCTTCCAAAATACCCAAACAACCTCTCCTAGCCATGTACCAGGTAGTGACTAATCAGTTTCAACAATAAAGAGATTATCTCACATAAAAGAGTCCAAGAGCAGAGTAGTTACTAGAAGGACCCAAACACGCTGAAGACCCTAGACTGACCACCCCTCACCTCAGTTCTGCTTGCTTGCTTCTCAGTGCTAGAGTTGAAGTAACCATCCCTAGCACGGGGTGCAGGTAGTGTGTCTGCAGGAAGGCGTGGACCCACCTGGTTCCTGCAACTTTTAAGAATGACAAATCCTTTCCTAGAAGTCTCCAGTTGCTGTCTTTTCATAATTCATCAAGTTCACTAAAAATTAGTGTTTCAAGTGCCTGAGTAGGGAATTCTAGGGTCAATTTTCTTTTGGATATGTGATCTGGAACCCCAATTTTGAAGTGCCTGAATTAGCAGGAATTTGCAAAGCACGTTAGAGATAAGCAAAGAAGGGTAAGAATCCTATCCATGAACTCACTGTGGCTCTAATAGGTGTAGTAAAAGCTTAGTACACACTATGTTCTATGACAGGTACCAGGTGGTAATACAAACAGTAAAAAAATTCCTGTGTAATGGTATTTTACTGGGAAAATAGACTTCTTAAACCAAAAATATCTGCACATATTTTGGGGAATTAACTCAAGTTTCTGCCCTAGCAGGACTCCTTATGATAGGTGGGAGGCAAGGTAATTGCCTTTTTTATCAGAAAGTTTTGGTAATCTAAAACTCAGGATCAAATGACATCAACTGCATGCCATTTACTTTATAAACAGTGCAAATAGCAACAGATGAGAAAATGTGGGTACAAATCTGACATTCACAGTTCCAAGGCAGTCAAAACACTCATTTCTGAAGAAACAGAAAGATGACCTGCATATGAGTAATCTCCTTTATCAATGGGTCAGGGTAATTCCTGCTTTAAGAGTAACGTTATCTCAAATAGTATGGCTTTCCTCTCTATATTGATCTGTTTTGTGTTATAATAATCAAAATCAGTGTCTAAGTGACTTTAAAGGAAAAGGATTTATTTAGCACATGCTTTTGGAAGTCACGGCCTACATCTGGTGGCAGTCTTTCTGGCTGAGTCTCAAGGCAACGCAAAGCATCTGCAGCAAGATACAGGAAACATGCATGTGTATACCTTTTCTAGATTCTTTCCCTCTTAGAAAATCATCATCAGAGTGCAATCATGGGAGCTCCACACTAACAATTTTATTTAACCCTAAACACCTCCCATACACCCCACTTCTAAACACCACAGTCAAACTAAGTTTTTGCCCTTTAACACCTCACAGTGTGTATTAAATTTCAAGATTTTCAAAATACAAACTCTTGGGAGACATACTCAAATAATATTTAAACCACACCAAACCCTTTATAATTCTTTCTGCGCAAATACCCACATCATGTTCAAGAAGGGGGCAAATGTTCCCCAAGCAATGGAATCCATTTTTTATATTTTTTATATTTTATATTTTGGATATGTCAATATATATTCATCTTGCCTTGCACCCAGACATGAAAAGTCACCATCTTGGCCGAATTATGTGTCCTTGATAACAAAGGAAACTAGCTAACTCTTAACAAAGTAAGCATTGTGCCGAGCTAGATTCTTCTGGAGCTAGAGCTCCTTGAATTACTGTGGTCTGTTTCTGGTATAGTGGCAGATAGCTGTGCTCTGGAGGGTCACATCAGGTGTCATCAGTGTGTGACTGGTAGAACCCCGAGACATCTACAACCCTCTTCCAAGACACTATATATAAAACAGAATATAACTAAAGACAAATGTTGTTTTCCTGGACAAACCTAACAATGAGGTTCTAATCTAAGGTTAGAATAGCAGCACTTGGATACTCCTAAATCTCAAAGCATAACTTTAAGAAGCTATATTAGGTTGAAAAATGGAAGGTTGTCACCATTTCTCCAGTTCTCACACTTAAAACCTTGTTTAGACAGGTATTGTTTCTTCTCTGGGTTGCCCCTGCCTGTCCTCTGCTCCATATCTTGCCAATCCATTTTCCACACGGCAACAAATGTTCTAAAAAAATGTAAACCAGATCGTGCAAGGTGAAACTCTTGCTTAAAATCCTTTAATGTCTTCCCTTATTAAAATGAAATATGAGCACCTTCCCTCATAATTTGTAGTTCTTATATTTACCTGTTTACTTGTGTGTGTTGAGTTTGATATAGAAAATGTAAGTTCTTGTGTGGAAAGACCATGTCTACCTCATTCTTTCTGTGTCTTCAATTTCTGATAAGATGAGACATGATTTATCAAGTAATGTTTATTAACATTATTTGAGTAAATGTAACAATGAATCAAAAGAAAATTAAGGAAAAAATGTCTTCTCAAATGAACAGCTGTGACTGTTCTGTCTGAAGTTACAAGTCTTTTTTTCCTATTCTTTTCTCTTTTTTTACATTATTTGCTTTATTAATGTTAACTTCCATTTAGTGTGTGCTGTTGTCAATGTTATTCTAGGAATCAGATATAAAGGTATAAGACATTTTTCTCCCTGGAAATCTAGCTAAAGTGTAAATAATTGGTGAGAAAAATGAATGGTCACAAAGGATTGGAGTTTTGAGGAGATCTTTATAAAAGTTGCTCTTGGGTCTGCCATCAATATTGGAAGAAGAATATGGAATCAGAAACCACATAAAGGAGGAGAAAGGACACTTAAAACTAAGAAAATGTGAAGATTGGGGAAGAATCAGAGCTTGCAGGAAAATGGTATTTGATTTGATTTGGCATTTGCTTCATATTTGAATTGACAGGAGAGACACAGGCAATTCTTTTTGAATATATAACTTCTACATTTTATAGATCCATTAGTTGCACCCTACTTTGTAAATATCTTTATTTGACATCTTGAACCATAATGTGATTTCTATTATTCATGGGTAACATAAATCTGCTTTTCTTTCCAAGGAGATTTTTAAACATAAATAAGCAGGGATGTTATCCCATCCACCTTTGCATTTGTAAAATTTGAGGTCATCTGAATTAGAAATGACTCTGGTCACCTTTTAGTTGTGTCTTCTGCCTGAGAACGATGCCTCTGGCACACCCAGTAAAGGGTCATCTAGCCTCTCAATACAATTTTCAGATGGATTCTCATGAGTCAGCTTGTTTCAATATCAAATAGTCTTTTTGGTAGTAACTCTTTAAATTTCTCTCCTCAATTTTACCACAAATCTCAGTTGATTCCTCTAGAATTATACTGAACAAAAATTAATCCTCTCTTGTGAACTAGTTCTTTGCGTATTTGAAGGTAGAATAGTTTTTTATTTCATCTATTGTTCTTTAGGTTAAACATATCTAATTTTATTAGCTATTCCTTACAGTCATTAACATTCATATTCAAATACATCTAATCTGTGAAACAACTGAATAATCTTTTGAGCTCCATGGTACCAGGGATCCTGTTTATTTCATTCATGCTATATTTATCACACTTATTATTATGACTAATATATAAGAGGCTGTAGAATTTTTGAGAAGTAAGAAAATGAATGATTTACAAGCTTTAGCCAGTGTAATAAAGCAGGAAAAAGGCATAACACACATCCAATTGTAAAGAAGGAAGTGACACACTTTATTAACAGTCATTGTAACCTATATAAAAACATATAGAATGTTTAAAATTATCAGAACTAATAAGTGAGTTTAGCAATTCTACAAATTCCATGATTAACACTATAAAAGTCAATTATATCTCTGTATTCTAGCAAACAAGAGTCAGCTAAAATTAAATACCATTACTAATAACATTCAGAGATGCAAGAAATTTAAGGACAAATTTAACAAAACACACACAAAATCTGTAAACTAAAAATGATAAAAATTGATAAATAATTGGTGAGGAAAACGAATGGTCACAAACGATTGGAATTTTGAGGAGATCTTTATAAAAGTTGCTCTTGGGTCTGCCATCAATATTGAAAGAAGAATATGGAATCAGAAACCACATAAAGGAGAGGAACGGACACTTAAAACTAAGAAAATGTAACGATTGGGGAAGAACCAGAACTTGAGGGGAAATGGTATTTTTAATTTAAGAAAACTTAAATGAAAAGATAACTATTTTTCATAGGTTGAAAGGCTCAATAATACTAAGCTTTTCATTTGCCTTATGTTAACATGTAGATGCAATGCTACCATGATCAAATTTCCAGGAGGCCTTTTCTTTTGAGGAAACTGATGAATTAACTGTAAAAGTCCTCTGGAAATACAGAAAAGATACAGAAGCCCAATCAACTTTGAATAATAAAAAGTTGGTGGGCCAACCATACCAGAACTCAAGACTTACACTAAAATAAAACAAAGCAAAACTAATTAAAATATTTTGTTATCAAGACAACAGGAGAATAGCTAAAATATAAGCACACAGCTCAAAGGAAAAGAATGGAAATTTTGGTATAGTCTATTTATATGGACAGAAATAAAAGAAGATTTGAAGTAATAGGGTTAATCTTTTAAACAGCACAATTCATAGAAAAAGGCATTCCAAGTGAATTCTCTTTTTAAATATAAAACCTAAAACAGAAAGCTAGCATATATGGGGGGAAAAAATTGTGACCTCAGGCAAGCTTGATCTCAGTGGCTATAGAACAAAGACAAACTGCATTTAAAAAGTTGATAAATTGAACTTCATCAAAATTAACAAATCTACTCTTTGAAACAAACTATTAAGAAGATGAAAAATAAGGCAGAGTTTATTAGAAAGTATTTGCAAATCGTGTATTCTGTAAAAGGACTGCATTTCCTACAACAAACTCTTAAAATCCAATGATAAGATATCAAAGTACTCAGTAAAAAATAGACAAGAAAATTTGAATTAACATTTCACCAAATAAGACACAATAACAGGCAAGCCACACACAAAAAAGATTTTCTGTGGCATTAGTCACTAGGAAAACACAAAAATGAGAATAAGGTAACCCAACAAACCAATTCAAATAGCTAAAATTAAGGGCTAGCCAGAACATATGTTAACTGGAATGTGGAGGAATTGGAATTCTCAGCACTTGCAGTGGAAACCATTTCAAAAATAGCTTTATAGTTTCTTAAATTAAATATTCTCTTATTTTATTAACTAAAAAAGATGAAAGCACAACTTTGTAAAAAGGTTATGCTTTGTACATGGACATTTATAATGGATTATCTGCAGTGCAAACAATCCAAAACTTTATTAACTCATAAAAAATATTGGCTTAATCCATATAATTATAAAATATGAATTATTATTATGCAAAAGCAACACGAATGAATCTCAATTATGCTTACCAAAAGAAGGAAACTGAGAAGAAAAAATACATACAATAAATGCTTATTTTTTAAAACTTCCAAAAATGCGAACCAAACAACAGTTATAGAAAACAGATGATTATTTGCCTGGCATGGAGAGAAGAAAGACCAAGAGAAGCAAAAGGGAAGGACTAATGAAACCTGTTGGTTGTAATATGCTCATTTCCCTGATTGCAATTTTAGAATTATTAGTGTGCAATAAGTAAAGACTTATACAAATTTATGTATGTAATTTCTTGCATCATAATTAGACCTTAATAAAGCTCCTGTTGCAAAGAGATATAGACTCGATATCAATCAAGTCTCTTTTTGTCTCATTTTGGTCACTAATGTGCTGAGTGTCTGGAAAATTTAGGTAACCTTTCATTTTATTTTTAAATGGATGTCAGCATTCCTTCAAACATCATGAGCCTGATACTAATGGACGCAACACAGTGTCTCAAATGGGCAAATACAGTGCTCTTGTGCTGGTGAATTTGTGTAGGCTCTATCTTCCTCTTCTTGTAACCATTAATTTGCAAAGGGACTTAGACAATAGGGTTAGAAAAGAAACATAATCCTTGTCCCCTACTGCATTTCTGTCATATTTATACATGTTAGAGGAACAGGCATAGCAGAAAAGATTGCTGGAAAGATAAAGAGAAACCGACTCTTGATGTATGTCTTCCAAGATGTGAAGGAAAATTCTAGACCAGTAGTGTCAAACCTATGGCTTGAGTGCCAAAGCCTGTTGTTATGAGCAAAATCCCTAAAAGGTTTGCCATCACTGACCTAGATGGTAATGTACAAAGTTATGCCATTTGTTAAAGCAATAGAAACGATAGCATAGCCCATGCTAATCCAGTCATTGGCCATATATATTCTGTGGATAGGATGGGATGCCTTACTACATCCTGTATGATTTTGTGAACAAGTAGCTTTATTGCAGCATATCCCCTACTGAATACAGCAGAGAGAATTATCTGCCTCTCTATTCACAAAAGTGTCACTTCAGCAATTCAGTCTCCAGGGCTGGGTACGGCAGTCATGTTTCATAATGCTAGCTGTGGTGGGTTTCCATTTCCAGCTGATAGCAAGGAATGCCAGTACTGATTTGCAGATAATGTCAGCATCCTTGGGGATTTCTCAAAATAATTAAGGTGTGAATTTTCCTTAGGCAACTATGTGATATTCTGCAATAAAAAGACCGAGGTATTAATTTTAACAGAACTACATTGTACTTATTGCAGGTAAAACTGAGACTGAAGTTGCAAATAAGGTAAAAGAAAATTACACTGAGAATATTTTTCCATAGTATCATATTAGAGAAATATCCTATTTCCAAACCTAATTGAAACTTTTCTCACCTCAATCTAGCAGCACTAAACAGAGTTTGCTACCATAGTTTGAAACATTTTTCTTCTGACTATGACACTTCATGATCCAATTTTTTCTATCTCATTTGTTTATTTATTTATTTTTTACTGCCTTTTCATCCATGTTTTCCAAATAATTTTCTCCAACCCAAACTTTTTTCCTGAGTTTCACTTTTTGGATCCTACTCTCGACCTAATATATTTACTTGGCTGCCTCATGATACCTCATATTTAATTTATTATTTTTCTTCCTATCCTCTTTTTCCTTTACTCTTCAACATCCTCATAACATCCAAGCAGAAGTGAGCTAGATAACTTAAATAATTCTTGATTTCTTTAGTTCATCAGTCTAGAAGCCCTGTGAACTGAAAATAAAATCTAAACTCATTGCCCTTGAGTTATGCTTAGTGAAACCATTCTGATTCTCACTGCTTCTTCTCAAAGCCTTCTTAAAAACATAAAGGCTTTTAATTTAATAACCAAATCTAGTAAAATGCTCTGATTTATGCAAGGAAATAACCTCTCACTTCTACTTTCTTGTTTTCTTATTTACCTCCATTGAAACACTTAAGGTTTTTATTTGATTGGATGATTTCTCATAAATACTGAACGTATACTGTCATTTATATAGCATTTTGAATCATTTTAGAGCTCCTGAGGTATTTTGTTTTACCTCTTTTCCTGCATTTGTAGCCTTGATAAACCTGGATATTCAGGACTACAATCTTGTCCTCAGAGGTAGCATTACTTTAGTCAGTGTGGCCTATTAGGGAGTGAGCCAGGATAAATGGGATCAAACCAAAACAATAGGAAGTTCAGGTTAAAAGTAAGAGAATCATATGAGGAAAAGATTACTTAAACCAAGAATAGTTTCCCTTCAGAATGCAGAAATATCTCCACTGGAAGTTTTGTTTGTTTGTTTGTTTGTTTTATTTTGGTTTTTTTTTTTTTTTTAGATTATAGTTAGACTAAAGTTCTGCAAGGGTCATTGTCTCATAGTAGATAGTCCAGATTTTTCCTCCTACCCTAATTAGGAAGATTTGAGAGAGCAAATACACACTACTTGAGCATAAGATTTGGCACTCACTGGAAAGAAGCATTCCATCACAGCCCTACAGCAAATATCCTCTTCTACTCCTAAGTATTGACTTTTGACTCTGGAGAAAAGGGATGAGGAACCAAAGTTATCACTAACAATGAAAATTATATCTCTTCTGAATTCTAGGTTAAAGAATGATTATGAAGGGATTGATGTCAAACTATCAGTCCATAACTGTTTTATAAAGCCAACTGGAGTCATCTGCACACTCTTAGCATTTAGTTTCTGTTGATAACGATGATAAGTAGAGTTAGTTCTCTGATAAGTGTAACAATGAAACCAAATCTCTTTCCTCCAAAGGCTAAGGAATGATGCCTTCCCCTAGAGCAACACTGAATTCTGTCAGTCAAGGGATTTGTAACCAGGGAAAGAAACCTATCTGCAAGGAGACAGGGTTCTCTGGTATTTGTGGCAGGTCATAATAATTTGCTTTGTCCTTCATCCCCAATGAATTCCACTCTCCTTTCCAGAGATCTCATGGAATTCAAATCAATCAACTGCATTTTTAATTGTATGTATGTGTTCTGAATTCATCAATTCTTAATTTGGGATTCCTTCTATTGACAAATGTCACCACTGTTGAAGGCTAATCACATTAGTTTTAGAATAATGAATGTATCACTCTGACATAAACAGATTAACATTTTTAATAAACAAACAATAAGGCAATTCCCCAACCTTTCCTGATGCTACTTGTGGATTTAAAATGAAAGTCATTGAGAGAGGCGAATGGAAGGGAACAGAATTTTTCTTCATAATTTTTAGATGTTAAACAGTTCTGCAGTAAAGGTTACAACAGTAGTCGTCTGTGGGCAGGATGGAGTCTGTAGGTGTATTTGATTTGACCCGCATAATGCTGTCAAGAAAATTTAAGGAGAACTTTTGTTCTACAACTAGCAATTCCTGAGCTTGAATTCTCCATTGAAACATTTTGATAATATCTCTTCAACAATCGAGGCTGGATTGTCAATATGGATTTTTATAGAATGTGAAATTACAAAATAACCTTACAGATTTTGAGTTAGTTAACAGCACAACTGTAGGCTTTCTGTCACCAGTTATTGCTTCTCTCTTTTTTATTTTGTAATGTACTTCTGTTAGTGTTTATTTCAAACTGCTTGCACTTTAGATCTTGGTCAATCCCTTAAAGTCAGCTTTCACTCTTTCTTTTCTAAGAATAATGAAGGTGTATTTTATGAATTTCCTGAGTGTTCTTCCTCACTGCATCATCTCTTTGTCTTGTCCTCTTTTAACAATTTTTGGACTATATCCATGCTTAGAATTCTTCTGTTAGCTTTGTTTTCTTAGTCACTATTATAACAACTTCTTCCTTAATTAATTAAAAAGACATTGAACACCTTTCTGCATGTATAAGTTTCACCAATTACAAGATTCCACACATTTATGACTATGTCAGACTGAAGGTCTTACTGAAAAGAGAAAAGTTTTTTTTAGGGAGGTGGCATGGTACTAGGAATCAAACTCAGGGTCTTGCACTTGCCAGGCAGACACTGTACCACTGAGCCATATCCATTGAGCTATATCCCTGATCTGAGAAGATTCTTAAAGTTTTTAATTTATTCTGCAATCAGAAAAAGTGCTTATAAATAACAAAATTCAAGTACCTATCATAATATGGAAGAAGAGAAGGGCTAGTATTTATTTGTTGTTAGTCTTTTTGACACAGAGTCTCGCCATGCAGTTCAGGCTGGCTTTGTACTCACTTTGTAGCCCAGGTTAGTCTCAAACTTGCAACAATCCTCTTACCTCAGCTTCCCAAGTGCTGGGATTACAGGTGTGTACCACCACCCTTGTTCGGGGGATTAATTTTGCCTACAGTGTATAGACTCTAAGGAGTTAGATCTAGCTGACAAAGAGACCATTGAAGAATGTCTGACATGAAGTGATTTTAATAGATCCAGAAATGAACTTACTAATAACATTTAAATTCAAGATCCTATATTTGCATTGGTCCCTTCCACTGCTGTGATCATATGGTTTTGAACCAGTTACAAAAGCTAACATTTTCAGCCATTGTTACTAAAGATAATTTTCTCATTCTCTTCCAACGTACCCCCTAACATTATTTCCCCTGGCTAAGGCGATCCTGGAAAGGTCCTGTGTATTTGGGGCTATGATTAGAGGAAAGCTGGCTAGAAAACAGTTTGGGTTTGGCAAGTACATTTCTGTGGTTTGTAGTCACCTATAACTGTAGTTCGTAGCTGAGCATTACAAGATAGGCCTGAGTTCCTATAATACTCTATTTACGTGCTGTGTCAGCTTGCCCAGAGATGGGGTACAAAGGTACTGGTCTAGAGTCACACATCCTTCGAATGTCTCCTATGGCATCTGTTACTATAAGAATGGGGAAACCGCAAGAATTCAAATGTGCAAAAGCTGCAGGTAATCTGTGAAAAGTTTATCTAGATATTTAATTTATAAAGTTATAAACAAAGGAATATTTATTCTCACTGATGAGATCAAAATGAACACTACACACACACACACACACACACACACACACACACATATATTCACACACATTTCCCCAAATTTGCCAAAATTCCTAAAAACGGGCATGACCTTATCAGTTGTGAAATGAAGAATTTAAGTGAATTTTTCTAAACCATCAAATGAAACACTTTCACCTATGTTACAAGAAAGATCAATTTTGTACTTTCTTTACTGAAAATAAAATGACAGAATTGTTGTCATATAAACAAACAGATTTTGTGGGCACAAAAATGTTGGGAAAATCATAGAGTTATGCCAGAGGACTAATTAATAAAAATGCTATTTTATATGATTTGGGAAAATGTGATATTTATTAGCATTTAAAATATGTATTATACACTTGTTGTATTTAAATTTGAATGCATATATCATCAAGGGTCCCACCCAAATTGAACAAACTCAAGTTGGACTACACAAGGAGAATTTCATAAAGGGATGCTTTTCAAGTGTGGGCAGGGTGTTGGGGAATTCTAAGATGTAAAGTGTGGGAGACCTGTATAAGTGATTGGACATGACACCTATTAGTTATCTCTTACCAACTCAGGCCTGAAGGAGTAGAAAAAAACAGAAGTGGATTAAGTCCTTGAAGGAAGGAGCTTTGTGAGAAAAAATTTCCTGAAAGAATAGCTGTGCATTTTGTGAAACACGAAATTAACAAGATAGCCCAACCAAGATGGTGTGGAGAGGATACATGTACAGATCCTCATGCGCTTCGCTCTCTCCATTCTCTTGCCATAGTCTCCCATTGCCATAAGCCTGCCACAACATAGGCGAGTGTAGGCAGCTGGTCCAATTGTGTCAGAACAAGACACAGAGAGAAAGATAGAAAAGCATATAAAGTGGTTCTGACCAGGCAGACAAGAAACATCTGGCTATGCCTATCATAAATGTAAACATATCTGTGTATACATATATATGCATATGTATATGTGGTTATATTACATACATGTATTTGTATATGTAGATGCATATAATATGCATATGTGCATAATAGAATGTATGATTATATTTGAAAAGGAAATCACCTCTTCGTTACTATTTTATAGCCTGCTTGATTCACTCAGTGACAGATAATGAACTCTAAACTCTTTAATGTCACCATCTTTTAATATAATACATTTTTATAAGATTATATAGTATCAAGTTCTGCAGTGAGTAGACTGGCATTTGTTTACATTACTTAACATCTTTCACCACTGTATAAAGACCTGCAATAAAAATCTTCTTAGATGGCTTTTTAGGTGATCAATAATAAATACATGTTAAAATGTATTCAAAGAATATGTAATTGCAAGATCCAAAGTTACCCATATATAAGTTTTTATCACCAAAATACTCTCCAGAAAAATTGTACTTGTTTATATTAATACCATCCACATAGTAGTGTTTATTTTCTTCACATTGTCACCAAATTACCTACAAAACAGTTTCAAAGACCAGGCTGAGGCTACTTTCCTACCATTTCTCTCCCCCAAATGTTGGTATCTGAAACTCTTCTTGACAATGAGTAATGAGTTCTCAATTTTGAATCCCAATGGCTATTTATCATCCTTATCATTGACCTTACAGTATTTGATATTATTGACCTAGAGCTCCTATTTGAAAAATCTCCCTTCTCTTTTTGTCCTGGGATACATTCAGTGCTAATCTGAATTCTTCCTTTCTGTTTTTTCTTTAGTCTTCCTTTTTGGTTTGTCCTCCTGCTTTCTGTTCAACAAAGCCATGTATTCTGACTCTGAACTCCATCTACTCTTTGCCCACTGTGGCAAAGTCCAATGAGCCTGCCATGCCTCTCACCTCTGCCCCTTCCTTTCTGTACACAGGCTCTCACTCTCGTTTGAGTGCTTGTTTTTTCACCAGGATCATCAACAGCCTTATAAGTGGTCCTTCAGTTCTGATTATGTGTTCTTAAAACATTGTTTTGCTTTGGGAACTCTCCTGAGCTACAGCCCCCAGCGTCCTCTATTCTAATTACTATCAAATGAAATAAAACCAACATGGGTATCCCAAGCACATAGTCCACATTTTCTTTTCTTTTCCACCATCTTAAAATTCTTTTCCTCATCTCTGCTCTTTGCAATTCTACCCTTACACTAAGTTCTGACTCAAAATACCTCTTGTAGGAATTTCTCTAATCACCACCATTAGAAATGACCTTGGTCACTCAGGATCTATAATTCACTTTCCTTTTCTGTTTAATAGTGTAGCCAATGTGGGAGGCTTTAACTTCCACCAAATTATAAAATGATTCAAAGCAGAATCAGGTATTGTTCACCTTCCTTCACACCCAGCATAGAGTTTTATTGCCAGTAAGTGCTTATTAAATATTAATCAAGTGGATGAGCCAGACTGAGAACAACTCTGCTGAAGCTTTGAGTTTAAGAACAATCAAGGAAAGATCAGGAATAGTTTCAATTTCAGAGTTCATCTTTAGTTTAGGACTTGTGAACTATTCAGTTTTAAAATGTGACAAAAGTAATTTTATGTCATGGGTTGAGCAATGAATATGTCCAATATGGTCTTATTGTACGTCCAAGGATTCTGAAGCAGGAATTGTGCAACAGGATTTATGTCTTATTTCACAAATTGTAAAAGTTTACTTACTTTCAAGCCAATCAACAATTTCCAACTCGTCTTTGATGATTCTCCTTGTACACCAAGGGCAAGCAGTTAAGATCTCTGTCTTCATTGCCACTGTGTTGGTCTTGCCTACAAAGAGCAAACTTTATTCTTCCCTTTCCCACAGTAGTGTTTTATGTGGGACTAGTTAAAAATACATTGTGAATGCATTTATTAGCTGTAGGAGCAAAAACAAGGAAAACTTCCTGCCTACCATGGACAAAATGTTATTTTGTCAAGTGGTTAAGGAAGGAAGAGGTTTAGTGCAACAATGTAGAAGGTAAACATAGGATTTCTGTTCTACTTAATTCTGTGCTCTGGGCATGTCCTTTCTTTTCTACGTAACTTTATACTAGTCATTTTAGTGCTCCTGTCAGTTGTGGCAAATGTGTGGCACGTGTACCACAGCAGGTTGTTTCACTCATTGAAAGCTCAAAAAGGTTTGACATCATTGTTGCGTATCAGACTGAACGTTTCACCTCCCACTCCCAACTCTTCCCTTCTAGGCTAGAAGGATTCCCATTGCTGATTCTCTGAGATCTTCCCAGCCTGGCTCAGGTCTGACACAATGAGGTAAGCTCTGTGCAATTTGTACAGTACTTTTCCAAAGCACACAAAAGTTGCACAACCTTACAGTGAACAATAAGGCAGCAGGAGGCACCACCAAGAGGCAACATCTAACATGTTCTGGAAACCAAAATTAAACAGTAAAGCTCTTCAGAGCAAGAGAAGCTTTAAAGAGTGTTCTCCCAGGTAATGTAAGCCACTGCTTTCTCATCGCCTTTGCAAGGGCATGTCACAGGGCCAAACAAGAAACCCTTCCATCCCAGGAGAAAGAACTGGGCTGCACAGGAGACCAAATCCATTTATTTTCACGTCTTGATGAAAATATTAGGTAGTTTGTAAATAATACATGCTCTGATCACATTCCTTTTAAGAATACACAGCATATTTTCTCACTCTGGACACAGCCAATTTATTCACATAGGAGAGACATTTGATCAGTCTCCCTGCACAGGGTTTCTTAGATGAATGAAGCTGCTCACCTCTTTACTAAATTAGGACCTGCAGAGAAAGTGTGACCAGAGACAGATTTTGCAGAGACACAGGGATTATCTTGTGAAAAATTTGTCCTGTGTCCTACAAGGACTATGCAGGTGAGAAATGACATTTGTGTCTGACCAGTTTTAATTTCTGAACACAGTTTACAATCTCCAGTTCAGACACATGTTGACCCTCAATTAAACCATGCCGTGTAAGGCCCCAGTAGCACAAAAGAGAGAAATCACATTTTCCACAGTACAGTCAGGAGCAGAACAGAATGATAATTTTGCATTTGGTCTTGTTTGTTTGCCTGGGTTTTAATGTATTTTTTAATATGACCGCCTGATCCAGAACCAAACCCACATTGTTCTCCCTGATAAGCCTGGAAGAAATAACCACCTTGGCAAAAGGACTTATCTCTTTAAGTTTGCAGTTTCTGAGTGGGTGGAATATACTTTGCTTTGCATTTCAAGAAACAGAATGAAATGCCACTAACAGAATTTAAATAGTGGTATAGCTGTAGCTCAGGGTATGCTCTTCAAAGTAAATGTAAGGTTGGACCCATACCTGAGATGTGTGTTGTTATGACTATTAATTGGATTCTCAAGTCATTGTTTTAAAATGCCCATCAACACAATGCATGTTTATTTAGTACCTGTGATGAATTTTATTTGCTAAATGACTAGGGGTAGTAGGCAGTGTTAGCTTTGTACATGAGACCAAAAAGAGTTTTTAAAAAATTTAACATTTCTTCTCTACTGAGAAATTTTGTAACTGAAAGTTTATCTCCTGAGGAAGGTTATATGGTACAGGATTAAGAGTTTAGCTCTGTATGTGCCAAGTGTTGTTCAAATCTAGGCTCCATCTCTGGAGCAGGTTACTAAACCATTCATGTTTCAATCTCTACCTATTTGAAATAGGGTGATAGTAATGATTGGTATGAGAAGCCAGTCAATCACTTTAAGTGCTTAGCATGGTGGCTTATATTAAAAGTACATATATGTGTGTATTTTTATCATGATGAGGTTTTAGATTAGCATGATTTGGAGCCTATAACTGCCAGGAATATGCCAGATCCAGACTTTGACAACTCCTGACATTGTCTTTTGGTTTTATCCCTAAAGAAGTTTTAATTATTGGAGCTCCTTCAACCCTCTCATTAGTTTATTTATGTACTGCTATTCCTCTATTTCCTCTCCTGGATGTAGTTTACTCTAACCAGGGGTTACTGCTCTCTCTACAGGAGCTATAACTATTTCCTGCTTGGCCTAACTGGCCCCTAGTGCTTGAAAAATTGTATTGCTACTTATATTTTACTTGCACCTTCTTATTTTTCAATAAGAATATAAACTCTTTGGAAGCAGGCAATATATTTGCACATAGCACTCTATAGTATATTGGATGAATTTTCTCTTAGTTTATAAGGGTGTAGGAATGAGTTCTTAGAAAAACAAATCTATTGCTATAAGTACCTTTCTGAATTAAAGAAAAATTTAAAAACCTTCTGTGCCTTCAACACAGGTAGCCCTGCTTTAGCACTAGTAAGGCCTTAGTCACCCACAGGATATTATCAAGATAATGGACTACACAGGTGAGAAGAGGAGGAGATTAGAAACATATATTTCAGCTCTTCACAATTGCACTTTTAACCTCTTCACAAAAGGTTTATAAGTCAGTGTATGAAAAGAGAATTAGGCTCACAGTATTAATTTGAAAATTGTGAAAAAGACACTGTAAGCTGGCACATAAAATTGATTCTATCTATCTATCTATCTATCTATCTATCTATCTACCTATCTATCTATATATCATCCATCTGCCTGCCTGCCAACCTACTTGTCTATCAGTACCAGGAAATCTGGAAGCTTGCACATTTTCTATACTATTTTGATCAACTTAATGAGAAAGCCAATGGGCATAAGCATAACAAGAGCTCCAATTACTATTGCATGTGAAGTTGTTCTCTGTAGCTGACACATAGCTTTCTACACCTACATATGACTGGCAGATCTCACTTACATTGCTGTGCTGCTGGACAATGATTGGGAAACAACCACAGCCTTGTGGGCGATAGACAACTGTCAGAGGTGAGGAGTGTATTTCCAATGTGTTTGCCACTGTTTTCTTTAATGATTTTTCAAATGAATATTGTCTTTGTCCTTCTATCCTTTAGAATATATATGTTGGGTTTCAAAACTTTAAGGCTAATGGTAAAACATGCACTATGCAGCACTGCTTTGCTGAGATTCAGATCATTATTTGTCCTCTTCCAGTGGACAGACTGTAGGGTTAAATGGCTGGGAGTTTTGAAACAAAAGATTTATATTCCATTTTCTTTGTACTATCCATCCACGCCTCCTGTAATAGGAGCCAGTTGGGAAGCTCTGCGTCTGAGTTGTCATTTCTCCTACACAGTATATATTAGAGTCCAAATGACCTCTACACCATCAAGGTTCCACAAACTTTAAATTTAAGCTACCTGCTCCACCAAAGTACCTAAAACAATAACTTTTTTTATGTTGTAACAAACATTACATTTAATGAGTACAGTGCACATGTAATGATACAGTGAATCAGTGTGAAGCCTCAAATAATGATTTCTGTTGGCACTATAAAAGGAATGTAATTTTTCTTGTTGAAATACCATTTTTCAGTTACTGCATGAGTGATGTGGTAATTATCCCCTACACCTGGGATTTAAATCCAATCCTACAAGCCCATTTTCTGTTTGCAAGCTGTCAGGCTGATGCATAGGCTTTGTTCTTATCTGGCAGTAGGCAAGGAATCGGTAATTCAGAAACAACAAAGCCACTGATGGGTCATCATGTAATCTGCACTGAAAATTGCAATCTGTAATGAGATTGGAAACGCAGATGAGGTGACTAAAATTGATTACCTACCATATCTGAAAATTTCAATTTTATTGCACAAATATGATCAAACTAGTCCATAAGTTTGGGGATTAGTTGAGAAAGAATAAAGATTAGTTTTAAATTAGGTGAATGCAGATAAGTTATTTAAATGTAAATTATTTTCTTTATAGCAATATGGTTGATCTGCAGGGCGATTCAGATGGCCACATATTTTAAGTTCCCCGATGACATCATTTCAGCCTGGAAGTTCCAATTAGAGATGACATGTACTCTTTCAACTCTCAAAGGTAGCAAAGCAAAGTAGATCATGAATGAAACACAAACCAACTCCTTGGCCATAAAAATTCACCTTTTCTATGTTTATTTTGGAAAAAAAAAAGCAATCATCTAAAAACACTGGGAGCCTTACAAAAAAGCAGCAAACTGCTTGGAGTATTGTAAAACTTTTCCCTCCCCCAATCCTACACATTCTCACTCAAAGAGTAACCGTTTGTAAGTTTGATTCAGGAGTCAGGATATCAGGCTTACTATTGCCTGCTTCCTGTGGAAACCATGGACCACACCCTATGTAATCTTAAAACTATAGGAGATATTGGTGATAGATTTTTTGAGTTTCCCAGGTATGAACACTACTTGACTTTTTAACAATGATACATAATGGTAATCCTGACCAGTGGTAATTTGCTAGGCAATATTGATATTGAAAAAAAAGGTATATGTAATAAAAAGTCCTTATTATGACATTTTTAGAAATGAACATGAAATGAATACATGTGTTCATATAATAATGTTGCCAATTTTTATGTCTCAATCTAGCTCCCAGAAAGTAATCTTTAGGATGGAAGAAAGAGTTTTGTGAGGTTAATTTCTGCTTGGGGAATCTATAGGTTCACCTTTTCTTTTCTTCTCTTTTTCAGGTGCCAAGGCAAAAGATGCTTTTGTCTGTGGGCTGTACCTGGTATTGCAGCTATAAGGATTTCACCCACTTTTAGGAGTTTGCATTACTAGATTATGAAAGCAAGATTCCCCTGTATTCCATTTATGATCTGATACACAAATAAGCATAGATGAAAAGTTGGAGGACATATATATGAAGCATCGGGACAGGTCACTCTTCAGCATGAATTCACATTCTGAAGGGCTCCAGAGCTTTATTAGCTTTCCTTGCACACTCTACCATGTTTTTAGGCCAATTTTCATAAACTGGTCTAGTTCCCAAAAGAAATTCTTATGAAATATTATTATTGCTATTATTATTATTATTATTATTTTATTTTAGCCTTACTACATTCTGACTTTCTTGTTCAGTTTCTCTGAGACCCAGACATGGCAGCCAATGTAAAAAATAGTCATCAGGACCGGGAGTTTGGCTCAATGGCTTAAGCGCCTATCTAGCAGGTGCAAAGTTGTGAGTTCGATTCCTGGTGCCGCAAAAAAAAAAAACAACAACAAAAAAAAGTCATTGGCATTGACATAAACATTCCAGAACAATGACTGAAGCTCCAATGAACCAAATTATCACTTACTAGACTGTATGTAGCATTGTCATTTGTTTTAACCATTATACACACTTTTCTTCCAAAGAGGGGAGGAAAAGTAAAGGAAAAAGTTGATTTTTCACTTAATAAAAACTGAAAAATTTCATGTCTGAAGTGTCATCTACATTCAAGCAACTGTTTTGTTTATTCTGGTTCTTTTCTTTTTAAAATTTTAAATCATCAGCCATGAATTTACTTCATCCTTTTCTGAAAATCTCAGTATCATTTTACATGAATAACCATTTTAATGGTTCTCATTTCCTCATTTCTCGCTGCTGTAGCTCACTTTCCACCACATCAGCAAAGGACTCCACTGCTGTTCTTGCACCACACAGCCAACTCTGCTTCCTCCCATGCAAATCTGATGTCCACTCCCTTTTATATTGAAACTTATTTTTTAATGAATTCAGGCCCAAGTCACAGCAGTCTCCCACCTGGAGAGTTGCAGGATCTTTCTGCTTTCTGTCATGCATTTCTGAAGTTTATTCTCTAAAATGCTCATGGTTATCCTTTTAGGACACAGACTTGCTAGTATCACTCCTGTGTTACAATCCCTCCAATAGCTCCATTTTATGCTGAAAATAAGGTCCAAACACCTCACTTTGGTTGACAAATTCATAGATTCTCATATCATAGAAGTCTCAGTCTCATTTACTGCATTACAGCAGACTTGTCACCTATTTATAAATGTAGGATTTGACCTTCTGGTCAATGAGATCACAGCCAAAATATCTCTTCTTGAGAGAGGACTCTCTTGATCTCTTCCCTCAAACTACAATGTCCACTCAATCACATTCTATTAAATATTCTCTTCAAATTCTTTAGTAGCACCTCTATTTCTGGTACTTCTTTTATTTATTAGTATTACTTTTATATTATTTTCCAACTCAATGTTAAGAGTTGGGACTTTGTCTTACCTCCTAGACTTAAGCTTCAAACATTCCAAAATACACGGTCCCCAGCTAAAAATATTAAAATAGTATCAGCATGGATCTCTTACTCATTTTGTCCAGTTACTTTTTCTTACAGTTTTACCAGTAAGTATTTTTCCATATGAAGAACTGATACTTTTTGTCTTAGTTACTTTTTACTCATTGCCAAGACAAAATACCTGACGCCCAAAATTAGGGAAGGAAAGGTTTATTCTTACAGTTTCTCGGGAGTTGCAGTCCTGCTTAGTTGGCTCCAAGTCAGCATGGCATGGAGGGGCTGCTGTTCATGGCAGCTGCACTGGTCAGAGAGAGACAGAGAGAGAGCGTGCAGGAGAGAACATGTGCACACGCGCGAGAGAGAGAAGGCAGAAGCACAAGAGAAAGACCCGCCTTCCCTTACACTATATCTCAGCTCCACCCCTGGGCGTGTGCAGTGCTCACATTGCGAATCCCAGTGCTAGACAACAAACTGAACACAATCACTAGACTCAGCCCCATCAAAAATATGAGAACTTGGGGGGACGTAGCATACCCAATACACCTTTGAAACCTCTCCTCTTAAAATTCTCTTTGCCTTTAAAGTCTGTATTACATATATTGTGCATCTCATTTTCACAATTTACAAAGTTTTAAATCAAATATTACTTTTTTCTTCTGAAATGAGTCTTATGTTTACTAGGTCCATTTCATTTTTATTGTCACCCTTTTATTACCTGGATAACATTTTACTATTTTCCTTAGCTTCATTTTTTTGTGTTGAAAATAGCCTTTTTGTAATTCTCCCCAAATACTACTTTGAGTAAAAACTAAGCCCCACAGACTCTTCAGCGATTCTCCACTGTTTGCGTGGTTATAATAATATCTTGCCATTTTAGAACTGAAAATATCCCATAACACTTATTGACTCCATTACTGTCTCAAGAATTTTACTGGTTTTATCTTCTTAGGGTTCCTGCAGAATTCTTAATGTTGAAATAACTTAGGAAAATGTCCGTAGAAAAAGATTATTATTCATTTGAGTGATGGCTTGACAATGGTTAAATAATGTTAATAATATCAGAGAGAGAATTTAAGAACTGGGAATACCACCCTTCATGGTTTAAAAAACCTTGCGTGAGTCTATCTTACAACATTTACTCTTTCACTAATCTTATGTTTTCCTACTCCTGAATTCAAAAGTCACTACTACCAGTTTCTGCATTTCAACTTTGTCTTTTTGGTAATCCTGGCAGTCTGTCTCACAAAATGTTACAAATTTAAAGAGATGGTAAAATCAGTTACTTAATATACTTCATTCAGGACAAAATTCTAGCACTACTAATATCCTTGGTGCAATGATAGGTGAACATAAATGGTCATAGCAGAAAACATGTAATTCAGAAGGCAATACCTTCTTGTACTTTTACAGAGCTATGTCCTCAGAGATTTTTTTTTGTATTGTAAGAAAAGCACTTTCTCTTTTTATGAATACTAATTTATAGGACAAAAAGTAGGGTATACATGCCATACTAGACACTTAAACAGATGTCCAGATTCTGTATATGTTTACATGCTAAGTTTTAAAACTATACCTTACAGATTGTTTGCATAATCGGTGTAGGAACAGGGATTGACAGAAGTTAAATCTGTCAGTGCCTAACTAGGTAGTTCGACGTAAGGAAGAAAAGCCCATCCCAATACATTTGGAAACAAATGTACTACATTTGGTCAGTTCTGTGACCATAGAGAAGTTATTTGTTCTGAAGTGATATCTTATTTGAGTTTCCTACATATTTAGTCAACTACAATCTCTGAACTACCCATTAAGTGATTATAGTAGTATATATCATATATCATATTATGTTTAAAATAATATTAAGATCTATAAATTATAAGGTCATTCTATTATAAAATTTATTCTTCATACTCATCAATTATTACTAAGAGGTGATTATATGGGGAAAATATTCATTGTAATAGTATTGTTAACACTAATATTTCAGCATTTCAAAGATAATGTGCTATTTTTATTTTAAGAAAATTTCATTAGTATATGCTTGCCATTTTAAATATTAAGATATGAGCAATACATCATTTAAAAAATCAGAAATTTTTGTCATCTAGTGTCTTATTAGTTTAATGCTAGCTGTTCTAACACTTAAAGCCTGAGTCTTAGTGACTGAACCCAGTAGACATTTATTGTTTTGTTTTGTTTTGTTTTGTTTTATTTTGTTTTGGTTTTGGTGTTTGCTTTTTCTGTTGTTGTTTTTTGTTTTTTGTTTTTTTGAGACAGGATCTCCCTATGTAGTGCATCCTGGCCTCAAATTCACAGCAAAGAGCCTGGCGTGGTGGTGCACCCCTTTAATCCTAGCACTCAGGAGGTTGAGGTAGGAGGAGCCTTGTGAGTTCAAGGTTGGTTTGGGCTACAACGCGAGCACAAGCCCAGCCTGAGCTACATAGTGCGACTTTACCTCAAAAAACTAGTCCTAGGAGTTTGGCTCAGTGGCCTAAGCACTTGTTTGGCAGGTGTGACATTGTGAGTTCAGTCCCTAGTGCTGCAAAACAAAAAAACAGAAAAACAAAACAAAAGTAATTCACTGCAATCCTTTTGCTTAGTCTCCCAAATGCTGGGATTAGAGGCATGTGCTACCTGGCAGTAGATATTTATTTTTGAAACAAGAAAAAACCTATTTGATGATTAGAAGTGTTGTCTCAAGTCAGTGAGGACCTTGGCATTCAGCCTGCTGATTAAGGTGAAAGTGAAAAGAATGCACTTGCTTCTTAAATGCTGTCACCTGGAAATGGCATAAAGCAGTGAGAACTAGTCACATGGTCCCATCTATTCCACGTTTTGAAATACAGTCTCTTTCCAGGCAACTGCTTCCTGGAAATGATTTTATACCATAAAGTCGGATTATAGATTTTCAGTATTTAGGTATCATTGTTACAAAGTCTTTTGCTTAGGTTTTCAAATAATAGCTGAAAACTTGGCTATTTACACTCTAAAATGGATACAAATTATTCTTTAGAATTATATATAAAGATACACTTTATACTTTATCAGTTTAAATCTGCTTCATGTAGTTGGCTTACAAAAAACCTACTGATAGAATAATTCTTGACTTTGAAGGCTTTGAACACAAGTATTGAAATCACTACACACAGCAATAGCATTTTGGTCTACATAAGATAAAACTGAAGACAATTGGATTTTTTAAAAAATACACATTTTATTTGTCTAAAATGTTTTTCAAAACAATATATGAGTCATAAAAATAAGAAAAGGACTATTTAAAGATGGAATTAAGAAAATATTTGGAACTACAACAGATGATGGGAGATGATGCAGAGTGGAATAAATCTGGTCCATATGTAACATATATAAAAAATATTATCAAAGCCGGGCGTGGTAGCGCACGCCTTTAATCCCAGTACTTGGGAGGCTGAGGTAGGAGGAGCGTTGTGAGTTGGGCTACAACACGAGCACAAGGCCGGCCTGAGCTACACAGTGCGACCCTGCCTCAAAAAACTCAGGCCAGGAGTTTGGCTCAGTGAGTTAAGTGCCTGTGTGACAGACGCGAGGTTGTGACTTCAATCCCCGGTGCCGAAAAAAAAAAAATTATCAAAACAGAGTCACTGCCACTTATTTACATGTTGTCTATGGCTATCTTTATGGTTCCTTCTTGGATTAGAATAGTAAAATTAAACAGTGTCTAGGTAATTCTAGAAGTGTACATTATTTGATCCTTTATAGAAAAATGTTGCTAAACTCTGAGAGTGGTAGTTACCGTCTTCTCACCATTCCATCTATTATCGTAAAGTGAGAGTTTTAGCCACAACTAAAAAATTTACATAAAGCTACATTGATAATTGTACATCAATGATTAATATTACACTTTTAAAAATACAATCTTTTTAAATCTACACTTTAAAAAATTAGTTTATTCTCAATTTTGATAGCTAAATTTCCTTTATCTTACTAATACTTAGCTTGTTTCTGGAGGAATATGTTAATTATTTTACCTACAAATAATTTATATATGACAGGCAACCTTTTTAAAAATATTTTTATGTTTTTCATCTCAGTTTTTGAAATATGCTCATTTTAATTTCAATTTTATGAAATATTTAGTTCAACAAAATATAAATTCCAGTGAGAATATCTATAATTCTCATTAAGTTTCAGTATTTTAATCCCTTGAAAATTCCTACTATGGAGTATCAAAATGTTTGAAATGTACTCTTGGATAATAGCTCAACGCAGATACCCTACAGTGTCTATTTTCTATTTCAGTATTTGAAAGAGACCAAATAAGATCAATAAATATAGTACCTACCTGAAATTTTGGATAAGAATCAGAACAAAATGTGCGTGTATGTATGTTCATGAATTCCAAATGATAAATCAAGTTTTATCAGAACAGATAAGTGAACTTCAATCTCAACATGAAGCTCGCTATGTGAAATAGGCGCAACACACTATGGAAGGTTCTCAGAGAGGTCCTGAATCTTATTTGTACCTTACTATCAGATCCAACAAACAAGTGCAAATGCCGAAAATTTCAAGTGCTGGAACCCATCTAATGAGTAAACTGTTTATCTATAGTTGCTTTTCAAAAGCCAAAAAACCACTTGAAGTATTAAGCATAAAATGGTTCAATTTGATAGTCTAGAAATATTTGTAGGAGCCTAGAAACCAAAGTGTTATCTTGAGGTGAAGTTGATGCCAGTGCCTTTTCAATTGTGCAGGTACTCTGTGCTTTTATTTCAGTGGTAAAGACGGATGATCCATCCACATCATGTCACTTGTTGCTCCTTCATATGACAGGCTTTATTTATAAGATGAGTGTTTGCAGAAAGAACTATATGGTCATCTCCCAAGAAGAGGATTAAGCTACCAGGTCTTTATGGTGATAGGAGGAAATATGGCTACATTAACAGATTAAATTCTTAAAGTAAGGGACATACATTTCTGGCTATGTTAGGTTAGTTTGTAAAGAAGAGTCTTTCTACCTATAAGAATTAGACAGTTTGTAAGACAAAAAAAGAAAAATCACTTGAAAACCCTGGGGAAAATACAAAGTCAGCAAGGACTAAGGAGCCAAGATCTTGGAGAAATTCTGGGGAAAAAAAAAAAAAAGGAGTTGCAGAGAGGTGAGCTGATATTCAGTTCTTCTTTCCCTTTCAATTACTTACTCTTTTGAAAAAGATGGCTGAACAGTTGTAATCTTAGCCGTTTCATAGTGCTTGAGAGCTAAATCAGAGTTAGAGACTGCTAAAGTGGGCTTTTACTCTGGATTTCTGAGTGTACGTCACATGAAAGAAAGAGGGAGACAGACTTGAAACACCTTACAAGGAAGGGCAATGTAGAAAATGTATTAGCCTTTATAACATAAACTCTAACTTTAATCAACTCTTTAATTATATGATTCGGTCTGTTTTAATTCTAGCCTATTTCTGATGCTTGTTGAAAACAGCAACACATAAATCTTCTATAGAAAACAACATCTTCAATTTCAAAATATCTCTAAGTTTTTCACACTCAGTGATTATCATTTAGTCAGAAGTTACTGTATATACCAAGAAACATTGCTAAATGACAAAATAATTACAGAAATAGAAGCAATGGTAACAAGAAACTCATAAGCAATCCAGATATTACAGATGCTAATTGCAAATTTTTAAATAGCCATGGTAAATATATTTAAGAATATAGATGACACGATAGGAAATCTACTTAAAAGAATCAAATGAGAACTATAATTTTAATTAAAAACTTAACATATAGGTGTAATCTAAATGTAATGATCTAACAATCTATCTTTGCCTATTTGTGTTTTCTACCACTAGATTATAAATTAAGTCAGAATAATAATTTCATTTATTTATTTATTTTTAATTTTTATACTTTTGGTACCAGGGATTCAACTCACAACCTTGTGCTTGCCAAGCAGGTGCTTATGCCACTGAGCTAAATCCCCTGCCCAATTTTATTTATTTTTTTACTACTTCTGCAACACTGAAAATACCTATACCTGTAAGTAATAGATACTAAAAAATACATATTAAAAGAATAAATTTATGATGGCTTGACAAGAAGCAAGTAAAATGATGTTGCTTTTAAGTTCAATGCTGTGTGCCAGAAGACGAAAAAGAAACATTTGTTGGCACAGGGCAACAAAAACTGAAGACAGAAAGGAGCTGGAGAGTCAGCCCAAGCTTTCACTCATTGTGTTCTCCAATGTGTTCCATCTACCGCTCTCAGGTCTTTCCACTGTAATTAGATTTCCAGTTGGATACAAGAAAAAACGGTGGACAGTAACCTGTGGTTATGTACCTTGCTGCCCAATTCGGAGCTGTCCAGCAGAAAGATCAGATTTCTGTGTTGTTTCAAATCTCTGTAAAGGACTAAAGGAACCAATAAGTGCTATTTTATGTAAAACCGTCCTCATTCCGATAATGCTTTTCTCTGAACCTTTCCTCTTGGGATGGGATTACAAGAAAATCCTATCTTAGTGCCCTCCACAGCTTTGCAATGGCCTGTGGAAGGAGGTTTTGCAAGAAACACTTTATTTCCCAAGGAGAGAAGAAATTTCAGCTTAGGCAGGAGTCTTTGCCATGTTGCAATACTTGTACTTTCAGAATTAGATGCTGTTTAAAAGTAACAGTAGTAAGTGTGGCAAAAAGTACAAGGAGAAACTAAGAAGTCCAGGTAGTTTATAAGCAATCACAGTAACTTCAATCTTCTATTGCAACATTATTTAACTTTGTTCAAATGAAGAATCAAGGGAAAATAAAAACATCAGATTTAGTTACAGAGGTAGGAGATGCAAAATGTTGAAAGCTAAAAAACAAAAGACTGCAGTCAAATTTCCACAAGGAATGTCTCTGACTCTATGCAGCATACAGGGAATTTTTTTTTTTTTGAGAACTTTTTTTATTGGACTCCAGTGATCATTCTGAGTTGGACCCACTGATATACCCTACTTCTTGACCTCTTTGCTTTGCTTATCTAATCTGCATTCGCATTGTCTGTGAGGCTATGGCAAGTCATTTCTTCTTCAACTGGTAAAAATAGAGAACTCTGAAAACCTTGTAATTGAATAAAACATCCACGTTAGTAGGAGAGAAGCTGAACATCCTGAACAAAAAGCCATTTCTAGAAGAGATAAAAGAGTACCAGAGATCAAATATCAAAGGTATATTCCCATTAGTTTTCCAGGTGAAAACTAATAAGAATAAAAACTTGTGGAAGGCAAAATCTCAGGACACACAAGGGTAGTCTAGAGCCTTAACTTATAAACACTAGGACTCTGTGAAGACCTGGGAATGATCCTTCATTCCTCTCAGAGAAAAGCAGCTCTTTTGCTATATGTTTTATACTGTAAATTCATATTGTCTAGTTGGATTCTCTCAATTCCCAAAATGTATACAGAGCAATTAAAAGAATATATGTAGGCCTCTGAACATATTAAATGCTTTCCAGAGCTCGAGTAATTATATCACTGTTTCACTTGTGTATTATTTTACATAGTTTCAGCTATAAGTGATGCTGTCTTCAATGCAAAGAAAAGGATTCTCCTCTTTGAAATATAACAAGAAAGAAAGTGGAGGTTAGTGAGAGTGGTTTGAAGAATCATAAATAATTCTTTTGTCAAAATTATGCAAAAGAGCATATACACAGAAGATATGTATACAAATACACGCATATACAATCAAACAGAATGACATGACTAGAACCTATTAGCTATTTATTTTATTCCTTTAAAACAGTGCCTTGCAATTCCATAACACACTATGAAACTAGGTAAGGGGGATGGTTTTTGTCACTCAGTGTGTCATGGTATAATTTTACCCATCCTTATTTCAGCTGAAGGTGGCATTTAGGGATTCATTAGTGATTAATAGAGCCCTCCATTTCTCACAAGTGATCTTAGATATTTAAGGAAAGCATTTAGTTTAGATTGACAGTTTTCTCGTCTTTACAATGTCTCTAAAACAAACAAACTAAAAATTTATGGTGAATCCTATTAAGAAATGTATGCATTTTTTTGTTTTTGTTTTCTTTTTTATCTAAAATGTACCAATAAACTTAATCTATTAAACAAAGAAACAAAAACAAAACACAAAAAAGAAATATTTATTTCATGTAAATTTGCCACCAAGCTGTAAGCAGCAACGGCAAGAAAACATAGCTCTCTCTCTCTCTCCCAGCAAGCTTCATTTCCCTATCAAAAGAGAGCAGAGCTTGCAAAGTCTGGGTAGAGGACTCTGACCATTTTTCAGCACCGTCACTCTCTTTTTATGTTTTGTTCATAATGGCAACTGTCTGGCTTGATGCATTGGTTCTGAGGCTTTCACCTGCTTGTTGTCATTCAGGTGCTAAACGAGGAGAATGAATATGTATAATTCTTTTTAGAGTACATTAGAATGACCCACCTTGGCATATTTTATGACACATCCCACCAGACCCTGATTATTTTGTGAAGTTGGCATTCAAGTTATACTGGTTGGCTTTTGATAGCTTTTGCCAACTTCCTCTGAGCATATGATTAATCAGGACAATAAAATGGGACACTCTAAAATGCAAGATTGATAAATGGGTAAGGATTTTAAAATTTTCATTCCTTTATCAGTCATTTGAGACAGTTTTAGTGGCTTATTACTGGAAAGTATTTTAGGAAATCTCCTATTTGATCATGTAGCCTCTCTGGGGAGAAATGGATCTTTTTATTTCGATAATTTTTTCTCTTCCAGAACGAGGTACTGTTTTCTTCTTTGGAAAACTTCAAATACCTTTTGATAGGTAGTAAAGGGAAACTAACAGTGTAAGGAATTCTTAGGCCAGATTAGTTTAAAATGTCCCTGGAGAATGAACCTGGGATTCAAATGGCATAAGATTCTTCTATCCCTGTGGTGAGCTGTTGAAGAAAAACTTAGAAAAATTAGAAATCTGCAATTGTTTTTATTTATTCACTTGCTTAACAAATTTCTAGTGAGCTCTATTATGCCAGAGACTATAATAATAAAAGTCAGTAGAAAATTCTTGTCATTCAAATATCCACAGTTTGGTTGTGAAAAAAGATGGAGGACTGTATGGAAAATATTTGTGCAGTCTTAGAACATTCAGGTTAAACGCAGCCTTTCTGGGCTTTAGAAACAGAAGAAAAATATGCACACAAGCATGGTTATTCATACCTTAAAACACTGTTTTCAGTAAATGTCCTCACAAAGATCATGGTATGATATTAATAATTCTAAACTAAGAAGTGGCAAATGCAGACTGGCTTATGTTGGAAAGAAAAAAACATTTATTACAGAAAAATAGCATTCCGGTTGGATCATTATTTTCTTAGTCACATTGGTTAAAGGTTATCGTCGTTTCCTTACTGTAAAGAACTTGGGGTTTTGAAGATAGACTATATATCTTTAAAATTTGGTTTCCATAAATATGTCTTTTAAAATCTACACAGTTTAAAAAAAAACATTGCCAGGCCATTTTTAGAAAGTGATATTTGTCATCATCATACAGTACCCATTAAGTATTCTTATCTGTACATAGTGGAACTGAATGAAAAACACTTACCAGGAGAATCAAGATTCTATTCCTAGTGGCAGCTTCATAGAATCCCATCTCACCTAGGAAGGTTGTGTGTTGACAGCGGAGACAGACCCACCCTGGGTGACCATTTCTAAGGAGGTCTGTCAAAGGAGAAGCACGAAAGTGGAGGCAGGAAAACACATGCAGAGACAGAAAAAGAATCATAAGCAGTTTAATCATATTTTACTAATTTACACCAGATTCAGTAGCATTTATTCACCAACACACTGACATATATCTTTTCCAAGACCTCTTCATATTCATCTTCACTCCAACTATTGGCAATACCAGGAGTGGTTGATTTGGGGAAATTTTTAGCTCTATGTAGCTTCTTTCCTTTTCCTTTCCTTTCCTTTCCTTTCCTTTCCTTTCCTTTCCTTTCCTTTCCTTTCCTTTCCTTTTCTTTTCTTTTTTTTTCTTTTCTTTTTTCTTTTGTTGGTAATTTCTATCTGTATCCTCAGAGTCACCCAAAATAAACATGTCATTCAAATAAAAACATTGGCTTGCAACACTTTTTTATAATTGCTCTAGTTGCCCCTTTTCCTCAGCCATTCTTCTTATATAAAAATTGTGGAGATATACTGAGGTACCCACAGAAACATCTATGCATGTATAATACTTATTTCCCCAGTAGAGTCAAGAATGAGCACTGGATAAAATAAAGTGGGGAAATGAAAACCGTGTCCAGTCAATTTGCCTCCCCAGTATTCAATGGGTTGCATAAGATGAAATGGACAGGCAGCAGCCCAAAAAGGGAAAAGTGAATCATTTATAGACAACCTATGTGAATAGTAGTAATGGTAAATGTTTATTTGACACTTACTAGATGCTATTTACTTTTCCACATGTTTTAGTGCATGCTGAGTTTTTAGCTCATTTAATTCACATATGCACCCTCAATAAGTTGAGAAGCAAGATCTGAGCCTGGATGGTCTGACTTCCAAGCCATATTCATATATGCAGAGAGTAAGATCATTTCCATTTCACCTTTTTTTTTTCCAGCAATACAAAGAACGGCCATATTACATGATTTGTAATATGTTAGTGGCAGCTTCAGATTTAGGGGAAAGGTTATTTTAGGGTGCCTTTCTGTCAAGGATCTGAGTCTGATTCATTGTTTCATGCTTAAGAGGAAGAAAGAAAATACTACTGAATTCTACAGACCTTTGAGTCTAGGAAATAGAAAATCCTCTATTTTCTTGATGCTTAATGGAATGGGCTACAAAGTTAAAACAATTCGACTGCAAATATAGCAGACTTGGTTTTATTTTTCCAAAAAAGGCCAATTATTAAAGACAATAGCCGTGGTGCTTACAGGGTAGATGAGAAATATGAACTAAGAATAAATCATATCTGCATATTGCCTTCCAGACCAGTGGGTTTGGATGGGCAGGCCCTGGTTGACAAAGATGCTCTGCCTACACCCCCCAACCTGTTTATCAACATGAACTTGATAACTTTAACATCTGGTCATTTTAAGGAAAATCTGAGAATAAGTAGATAATCTATGCAGAAAGTTACTTAGACTTTCAAAAATAAGGTGCCACTGAGTGTTTGATTTCTTATTTTTCTTTTTCTTGAAAAAGAATAAATGGAGTTGCTTAGAATTAATACACAGTGTTCAAAACAGAAGCTTGGAGAAACTGCTGATAAGCAAAGGCTGACTTTCTTAAAGCAAATACACAAGCTCCAGAGAAAGCTGAAAAACAAAAGCCTGAACTGCTTTGCCCAGTTAAGCAGTTACATTTTGAAAGAAGCAAAAAATGAAAGGCAAACCTTTTTAATTTTTTTCTTAAATCTGTAGGGAAGAGACATCTGATACTAACTATCCTCAATACTCTGATATTTTGAGTTTGTTTTTCAAATCTATACAATAAGAATAAATATGTCCAGGGAAGAAATAGATGCATTGGAGAATTGAATGGAAATGATATAATCACTCATACTTCTTTATTGAAATAATTAAATATGGAGTGGGATGGGGAGTAGCAAAAGAATTCTAGTAGTAATTGAATTGGCACTTAGAAGTTACCTTATTTACCTTGCTACAAGTCAAAACTCTCCATAGTGTCTTCTCTCAGTCCACATCACATTAATGATGCTCTGACCCACCACCTTGTTTGTGAGCAAAGCAGTTGGTATGCAGGAAGAGGCACCCAGTTAGCCTAATGAGGTTCAAACAGTAGCTCTTCTATCCCCTACAAAAATGGCATCCCTTTTCTCCAGCGCAAAAGAAACAAAAAACACATGCATACCAACTGCCATGGGACTTTCTGTTTCATGGAAAGAACAAAGGTTTCTGTTTTATGACTTGGATAGATGGTCCTGCTTTCTCAACTTGGGAGAAAATCTTAATGTTTAATTTTTATGAACTCCATCCCCAAGAGATTTTAGCTTCCCACAAGTAATTTTTGTTGTTGTTGTTGTTGTTGTTTATATGCATCTTCACAGATCCTGCCTACTATACAGAAGACTTGCTGATATCCTCAGTAAAACCTGAGTTTTGTTATAGAAGTATTCCTCCAGCAGTGTTTTTAGTGTCTTGGAGAGTAGAACAATATTTAGCTAGGTTTCCCAGCCAATAAAATTATCCTGTCTTTCATCGTCATGGGTTCTTTGTGGGTGGAGAAACACTGTGAAAGGTGATTGTTACTGTGTACCCATTTTGCTTCAAGCTCAATTGAGTCATTTGTTTTAATACTATCAAGTGAGAAGACAGAATTTGAAGGTGAGCATTTTGCTGGATAGGACTTAATATTTTTTGTTCTGTTTGAAGAACTCCAGCAAAAAAAAATGTAGAGAAGAGATGAGAACATCAACTTAGTCTAACCTACAGCAACTTAGCAACTTAATTACTCAGAAATAAAAGGGAAAACAGAAAAGATAATAGCAACTGGCATAGTTTCACTCACTTCTTATCCATATGTATGTAATTTGATTGTCATCTGAAATAATTCCTTTTTCATCATTAAAATAACTTCACTGACCAAAAACATGATGAAGACTTGGAACTTTGGATGATCAAGGTGCTGTGAATTTATTCATAAAATATTATTCCTTTGAGACAGGGAAATGTCATAGAATTATAAACTTAAATATCAGTTAAATTGTCTTTTCAACTATCTGGCAGGTGGTCCGATAATACTAAAACTTGACGTGAAAAGTTTTGGTGCAAAAATATATTTTGGGAGGTATTGCCTCATATGGTGTCAGGAGAGATTGCTATAGCTGTTGGGAGAAAAATGGACAATAGCATATTAGTTGATTTTTTTTATGATTTAACTTATATCCATGTCACTGAAGCTCCTTTCCTGCATAGAATTCATTCTTTGCCCTTGCTATTGGACTCATAAATCTTCCTACTTTGTCTATTACCCTGGCTAAATTAGCCTTCAGTCAAAAGTAGATTTTCAGAGCAAATTGAAACCACAGACTTTGATTTCAACATTCTCAATGTAACCCCAAATGTGGGGTTGTGTCTAGTCTCTGTTATTTAAAAAAAGGGAGACTGGAGAAATGTCGTGTTGACCCATCAAGACTTATTTCAGAATAAAAAGAAATAATTTCAAGGTTCAATTTATTTTTGATGTCTTTAAAATGTTTCTGGGTATTTTAATATGGCTCCAAATAAGATAGAGTGTATTACTTCAGGCACTCTTCTAATGAAAACTCTAGTCTGCCCTAAAGTAAAAATGTGATTCTGAATTACCTGATTTTATCAAATGTATTTATCAAATTAGTAAGTTGTTTGCAAAGTCTGAATCCTAACTTAGCCTTAATGGGCATGATAGCAATTTTATAGACTTCAGAGAGGGCAAAACTATAAATGTACAGAATGAAAGATTTTAACACCAAACAGTGTGATTAACTAATAAAATAACATTGCAAATGGCAGTGCAACAGGAAAATTCTTGCATTACTGTTTAAAAAAAATTAAGATGGATAAAATGTATTAAGTCCTACAAATGAGAAAGAAAAAAGTTGTAAGAAAAAACTTAAATTCCAGTGCAGGAAAATCAGCTTAGTGAAAATTGAAAATGCATGTAATAAAACTAATTCAGGCAGGATATTAATCTTGTGTAAAAAAGATAAAAGCATGTTAAAGCCTGATTGTAAAATATTAATGTGCTAAACCATCATAAAACTTCACATATGCCCTTTAGCGATAGTATTGTTAATGATGATAAAAACTTATTTGCAAATTCTTCTTTTATGAAGTCTGGAAACAGAAAATCTGAAAAATGAAGACTAATGCAGACATCTACTCTATGTAACTGATAGGAAATGGAGGCAATAATAAGCTTTAGGGTGGCTGGTCTCTTAACATTTAATTGTGTCCATATCCAGGGGCCTGTTCAACTGTGACTTCAGTTGGAATGATTTGGGTTTGCACACAAATAGTAATATTTGAATTTTTAAACTTTTCTAAACTTTTTTTCTGATATGTAGGTTGCTTGTACTGTTATACTTGACCTGTCCTACTGAAAACAATAAGGTATCTCTATTCCTAGAATTTTTCCTTCCTAGAGAGGAAGTGTATTTCAGTTCTGGTTTTGCATTATTATGTCACTGAATCTTAGAGAGTGGAATCTTGGAATCTGGTGATAGCTCATGAAACTTTTGTAGACTAGTGGGAGGCTGGATGATGTAGCATGAAAAACTGAACTAAGGATCCCCATCAGTTTGACCTGAATGCAAATATTCATTGGCTCTATTACTACCAGATGTTGATTAGTTTATTTAATCTCTCTAGATCATTCAGACTTAATAGGAAAAACATAGAAACAAAAAACAGGAATAATCTCTATTCATATAATTTTATGAGGATCTATAATATATCAAAAGCTGTTATAGCCTAGGTGCTTAAATGTAACAATAATCATTAAAAAGTGTATTATTGGGTTTTTCATCTACTGAAAAGATCCTACTAGCTGACATCTACTATGATTTGTGTAATCTGCACTTTATGGTTCATCTATTCAGTTGTATATAACTTGTTTCTTTTCTTCAACTTGTTTAAGAAATCTGTATTCATGCGTTAAGGCCCAAGTCACATTCCACTTCTGACAAAAAGCATTTGCAGTGACTCTAGAACACAGTGATCAACCTCTGCACCTTCTATTCCTTCTCTGACCTCCAGACACAGTTATCCTCACGTGTCTGGGTGTATCAGGTTATATTTCCCCCTTGATTGCAGAAATAATGACTTGCATTTTTCTCATCTCTCAATTTCCCGCACAACTCCTAAAATAGAAATTCTCCTATTTGTTTTAGTTTTAGGTTATTTAGGACCAAGAGTAACTCAAAACTTTTGGTTGAGATATGAATGTAGCCTTTGGAGAATTTTAAGAGCATAGAGCTCATATGTTAGATACGACTTCAGAATCCTTTCACCTTGTGAAGTGATGCTCTTTGAAGAATAGGCCTCTAAATAGATCTAATTAGAAGTAAATCAGTGACTAGACCACTTGTTATTGACTTTATAAACCCATCATCAACCTAATGATGAATATGCATGAAATGGCCCTTTCTCAGGAATATGGCTACATTTAGTTACTTTTACACTCTTCAGTTCCATTTTCCCTTGACACCATTATCTTCTTATTCTTGCCAAGGTAGCTTCATTTTATTACCTGTAAAGTCATCAGTCCAAGTGGCATAACGAACAGCAAAGGGAAAGAAACTATCCTCTCCACAATACTATGTCATTCTGCTTTTCTATGTTGGTAGGTTTTGCTCTTGATGATCTAGAGAAACTTTTGAATAACAGAAGATATCACAGGAAATACAAAAGGCAAAAATACTCTACATGAGGATAGGGGCGACTATTTATAAAGGTCTCTAAAAACAAGCAAATAAACAAACAAAAAGAAGTCTGGCAGCAAAACTGTACAGACCAGAGGTAGCAGATCCTCACATAGCTTTGCATGAGCTCTAGAACTGACTGTATTATCTTTGAGAGAGTTGGATGACCACATGGCAGCATTTCATTAATTTAGTTAAACCATCAGGACCACAATGTAGAAGAAACTCAAAGCAAACATTTTGTGTTTCTGATTTTTACTGTTTTTTTTGTTCTTTTATTTACAAGCATTGCTAGTACTTGTGATTTATTTGTCTGCTAACTTATAATTCAAATGTTAGCATATGGGTACATCAAATCATCTACTATCCTAGTCTATAATCTCCTACTTGATTAAGAGATAAGCCTTAATAAAACATGGTTAGCATGAATAAGCTTTAGTTTTTATCCTGTGGCCGTGTCATACTGAACACCATTTGGATTAAAACATCAATAAATGTAAGCTTACTTAATATGATGAGACATTTCTCGATTGGATGAAGTAGATTGAATGAGATAGATTAGATTTCGAAAAGAAAAGGCTAACCGATGAGGATTATTCATGTATTTATTTATTCTGCATTTTTAAGTCTTCTCAAACACCTTGACTTTGTAAAAGCACACTTCCATTAGCCTGTTTTAAATCTCCATTTGACACCATAGGTCCATGTCTTGCTTTGTCATGTTTTCAAATGTAAAGAGATCCAAGTAATCTAATTATGATGACTAAAACTCTCCTTTTGCTTTGTTTATTTCTTAGAAGTATCTGTTAGTGGGAGGCATTGAGAGTCATTAATTCTAGACCCACTAAGGGAGATGCTTTATGAAACTGTTGAGTCAAATTTTTGTAAAGCAAAGCATACTTGGTGCTTGAATGCGTATTGCGCTATAGTACTACCTAATGTTTCACTTGGGTCGGTGTCCCAAACCAGTTATTAACACCTAAAAGGAAAGTCTATTTTTTTTTTTCATTTTTCTTAAAACTTTCTATTCTATCACTCATTAAAATCAGTGAAGTTGGACAGAGTACACAATAACAGTGAACTTCAGTTTCCTTTTCTGCCAAAAGACAATAATTATTTCTACCTTGACTAATTCACAGGATCATTCTGAGGCTTATATGAGATATCAACTGTCTAACGTCTTCATAAATTGTTAAACCTTATAAAGATACCAGATATTATTATTGTGATAACTGACACCCAAAAGTAGCTTTGCTTTTATACTGCATTAATATAATGAGATCAGAAACCAAACCCTGGTTCTCTGAAGTAATATTTTATTGTAGTTTGAAAAAATAAACTGTTTCTAAAGTACTTACGGAATGCTATGAAGTTGTAACTTATAGCCCATGAGAATGAAAATTTTTTTATACACTTCTTCTTTTATTAATAAACTTCTTAATAATAAGATAAAAACCATTGTATTTCCTGAAGAAAAATATATTTCTTTTACATTAAGGAAAATATTTCTCAGAATCTATTTCCAGGCTCATAAAAGTTTTATGAATCTAAGACTTTGTTCTGTAGTAATTTCTAACATATTTTTAAAAATATTTTTAAAACTGAAAAATTATAATTAAAAACATTAAAATTTTCTTGAATAATATTTTATTCTCTATTTTTATCTTCTGCAGGTCATGAAATATCCATGACCCTTAATATGGAATTCTGTTTAAGAATCTCTGTTGCTCAAAAGTACATGGGCACAATTTTCAATGACTAGATTTTCTGGATGTAATGCAACAAAGAGAGAAAAAACATAATTAGGTTTTGACTGTTTTTGAATCATTAGAAGTCAAGACAAGGATAAATGCAAAAACTTCTCTGTATTTGGTCACTGGGAACCTAGTATAAAATCCCAGGACTAGAACTGTAAAAAAAGAAATATACACAGTTCTTTGTTAAAAAGATGTTCCCATGTGCTAACACAGGCCAACCCATTTCTGTATCAGTAAACTAATAAGCAGGCATAAAATACATTGGAAACATGGGAGGAAAGAAATTTTAAAAGTTTCTTCTTGTTTAAGTCCTTTATCTTCTGCTTCATAACTGAACTTCTTAATTATGGAAGATAATGCTTAATAGGACATATGCCATTATACAGAAAACTGGTTTCCTGACCCATCACACCACTAAAATGTCTTCCTCTAATGTCACCTATGATGTTTTTAAAAAGTAAGACCACACAGAAACTTCATAGACCTTAACTTACTGGAAATCTCAACAATATTAGATATTGTCATTGACTTCCTCCTTTTGGAAACACTTTTTTCTCTTGATCTCAGTGATCTTATTCCCTACCTTTCTGACTCTTCCTTGCACAAATATTGTTTCTCTGCCTGGAGATCAAGTGATTATTTTATTGAGGGTTCTAGCCTTTTCTTGAGTTATAGGCTTCTCCTGTAAGAAATATCATTCCACCTTTACATGTTGATGACTCTAAATCCATCAGAAACTTCTACTCCAGCTTCAGATTTAAAAAGTCTGACTGAGTTCAGGACATGTGTCTTTCTGCCCTACTCCAAACTTACAGTATTCAAGAGTAAATTTTATTTCTATGCATCAGATCCAAAACCTTCCCTCTTCTTCTGTTCTTCATTTCAACAAATGACACTATCCTCCATCAGGTGCCCAAACTAGAATCTGGTTGGAGTCTTAAAACTCTCTTTTTCTTCTCTGTTTCTCATGTATTTCCTTCTGTGCTCCATATATTTTAAAGCCGAAAGAAATCTACAATATTATTCTTTCAATCTCCGTGAAATACACACACACACACACACACACACACACACACACACACACACACACAGATTCTTTCAATCCTCCAAAAGAGCGTATTTGTGATGGAACCTACTCAGTTTGCTTTGAGTACAGTCAGCTTTTCAAACTCTGGCTTACCACTTCAGTGGTGGTGAACCATTGCTATGCATGCCTCAGATGAATGCTTGTTGTTACTGAAATAGAATAGTGTAGGGAGCCATTGAAGCTGGAGACTGATCACATGTGTTGGGCTAAAGCAAGGCCAGCCCTGCAAACACAGAAAGCCCAAAGCAAGGCACATAAACAAGTTGTTTCAGCTCTAAGAAGGCAAGGGGCCCAGGCCAGCCAGGCAAACAAGTTACTAGGCAGGGGTTTGAAATTGACATCATCCTTCTGAGTGTATAAATAAACATGCTACAGTGGCTGAACAGTCCCTTCTCTTCCATCAGGAGAGGGGCCTCCAGTTGACCTGCAATTGGTTTTGTTTTGTTTCTTTATTTTCTCATCCTCTCACTGTCCTTCCCCCTGGGAACATAGAACTGCAGCCAGTTACAACAAATAGTGCCTGAACATGAACTAGGATAAGAAGAAATAGTGGATGAGTGGACACTTTTCACGCGTGCACAACTAGGGGAAGAATTGAATAAGTAGTGTCCAATATTCATCACTGTGTAAAATGTAGGGTTACAAATTTGAGTTCACTAGGGCCAAAAAAATAAAAAAGAAAGAAAAAGAAAAGGACAGGTTCACTAGGGCAAAAAAAAAAAAGAAAGAAAAAGAAAAATACAGGTCCACTAGGGCTAAAGACTGAAATAGGCTTAAGAGAAGCCAAAGAGAGAAGTAGGCTCATAAGAAAGAAAAGGGAAAAAATGTCTTGATTTTGCCAGTTATTAAACATGGAACAAACAAGTTTTCAAGAGCCACAAATGTATAAGTTGTTTGTTGCATGCTCAATTCTACTATTCACTTTTCTTTTGTGACTTTTGATCAGGAAGTATCTTGATGATTATAAGCTTGTTGAGACAGCCACAAGAAAATTGCTTGGAGCACTATTTTAAAATCAAGTCCCAAGGGAGAAAAAGATGCCAGAATATTAGCCACCTGATAACCTTAACTGAGCCACAAACAGCGATTCCTGCTCTGTTGTTTTTCAAAATTATTTAATTCAGGGGTACTTGTTCCGAATTCATGATCAATATAACTCTATATTTATTTAGGTCTTTTTGTTTCTTGTATCAATTTTAGTTTTCAATACACTGACACTATACAGCATGCTAAATGTCTTGAGTTTGTTTGTTTCCAGAAGAAGGAATTGTAAATTTACATACTTGAGAGGAAATGGAAAAAAGCAGTTTAGAGCAGTGTTCGGGAAAACAACACAAATCTATCTGGACATGTACAGTATTTAAAAGGGTTATTTAACAGGCATAAACTGCTGTTTTCTGCTCCTCTCACTGCTTCTCACAGGCCCCCAAGCAGAGGAGAAAACCCAAGAACTCTTGGCCCCGACAAAGAAGGTGGAGAAACAGTGTTGCTTGTTTCAACTGCAAGGGTGAAATTTATGGTTCTAATGTAATATAATGTTTATAGACCTAACAGTGGTTCTTAAGGATTATAAAATATGCTAATACATTCAAGTTGTAAAATGTTAAAAAAAAAAAAAAGCTTATCTGTATAGCTGATTTAAAACAATGTGTCTGGTCACCAAGTTGACAAGGGGTGGTAAAAATGATTGAAGCATTGTGTCAACTTGAAGTTTAGAAGCTTGGCTGAGTGACTGGGTGGGGAGGCAGGGTCCTCATTTTGGAAACACTCTTGTACTGTGCAGGAAGTCGGCAAGGAGACAGTGTGCATACTGCATCCACCCCTGGAGGGTAGCCTGATTGCAATGTAGGGGAAAAAGGGAGGCTTATGCTTCTCCTCCTTTGCTCTTACTACTTTTGCTGTCTTCCACTGCCATAAACTGCCACTCCCTCAGGACACTGTTTAACAGATTACTGTTTCCCATGCCACCTTCATCAAATTGCTTCTGCCTTATGCAAACAGTTCCATTAGCCCAAATACAGACTAAAACTTGTTAAACTTGCTCAAAATTTAATTACAAAAACAAGAAAAGGGGATTTTTTTTTACCCAGACTTCATTGGCGGTATGTACCATTAAAGTTTTAAATCTTACTAAGGATGGAACTACAGCAGCCGCAAGACAATTCAATCAGGTAAATGAAAGAAGCTAGAAAGGGTCCTTCAGAAAGATCTTCATATAGACAATGAAAGGGCCCCAGCTCAGTGCTAATTTGAGGTCAAAGGTATGCTTGTTTCTTTCCAGAGAATGCTGAATGGCCTATCTGGGTGCCAGAGTGTGCTGTGTGACGTACAACACACATGAAGTAAGACCCAGAGAGGGAGTTAACTCTACCTCTCAAGAAACAGCTGCTTGGTCCTATGATGGTGATGCCTCAGAGACCACACCACAGCTGATAGACATGGATGGGGCTATACCAGACCTGGAGCCAATTGAAGGAATTGACCCAGAATGCCCAGGAGATGGTAACCGAAAACAAAAATAAAAAACATGAATAGATGATTCAGTTCGGTTAAAAATCATTTTGAGTGCACTCTGATTTTGTAATATGTTTGTCTGCCTGTGTATCTCTTCATCTGTTTGTCCAGTCTATTAAGTTGTTTTTGGGAGTCACTGAGCTAGTGATCATTCACATGTGTAAAGCTGAAAGCACAAGTGTCCATATAGCAGTGTCCAAGGGCATGGAGCATTTAAGAAACACCTTGTGGGCATGGGGAGCTGGAGGTGAACAGGTGTTCCAGCTCCAAAAACACAGGCCCATAAGAAGTGAGCTAGTTCAGCAAAGGGGCAAGATACAAGTGTATAAATAGCCACTGTGAACTTAGAGAGTTCTTGCAGACATGAACAAGCTGTGTGCTTGTTTCTATGTCTGGTTGAATCTGTGTAGATCATCTGTCTGTGTTTGTCCATCAGTCCATTCAGTGAACAGCTGTCCCTTTTTATTTAAGCTCAGTAAATTTTTCTTTTTTCTTTCTTCTGTATTTTTGGACCATTTAATCAAAGTTTAATTCGGATCATAGATTTAAAAAAAAATGCTTCCACCTGGGTTTCCAGTCACTCAAAGTGTTGATAAAATTGGTCGTGCAAATGCAATGTATATTGTTGTTCATCATAACTGATAGTCTCTCATTGTTCAAAAATAATGTGTTAAGTGTTGTAATTGGGTTTTCATAAGCCATCAAAAAATTGTTACGATATTAAACAAAAATTCCTTGGGTTGGGGGCAGGTTGTTGTACAGGACTCTAATTGATGAATAAGAAAACAGCTGCCTAGAATAATTTTAACCAGTTCTTGTTCATTGATTGGAAGCCCCAGTATTCTCCATAGCCTTATGGGAGACACTCCGACTAAAGTTATAAAAATATATTATTATAATGTGTTCACACTGTTCATTGTCAAAAGAAATAATACAATGGATTTTTTCATTTAAAGATACTCTGATGCAAAGGTTTCATATGACTGTGACAAATGATTGTTATTAACCTCATGGTATATTAATGTATTCATGCTTCCAGATGTACAGGTTTTCCAAAATGTAAAACAGGAATTTTTATGGGGGCAGAACTTTGTTTCAGATTCAGACCTCTGCCTTTAAAGGAGACTAATGAGATGTACATCTCACTAAAGGTCAACAAGTTGAAAAAAAAGTTACAAAAGTAAGTCAGCAAGTTGGATAAGGGCTTCTTATGTATTAGATAGGGATGATTGATTAAAAGGGGCATTTTTGCCAAAATGAAAATTCAGGTATGCTACAAAATGTCATCCTGATTGTCTATAATGCTGTATATGATTTTGATTTCTAATTTTCAGTGCAAAATATATAACTGTTAACACTGTACAGGTATTCAAATGTTAAAACAGCCATGTCTGTTAAAAAAAATGGTTCCATTTTATATTCTAAGGTGTTTGATATTTAGATAAGATAATAATATTAGGCTTATTGCCTCTACTACACTGTACTGTTGTCGGTCTTTTCTTCTGGATGGTCAGTAACTGAGGTTTAGAGACCAAAAATTAGAGAGACAGATGGGCTGAAAAGATAGCCAATATTTTGGCCCTAGTCCTCCAAGGTCATTGAGGGTCCAGGACATTGCAGAGCTTCTGCTGCATCATCTGATACTCAGTGAGTCCCTTTCCTTATGATCAAAAAGATTGTGAGACCACAGAGGAAGATGATCACTGGTGTGTGGTGTGCCTGATGAGAGTCACCAGGAGAAAATGTCTCCCAAGTTTCACAGAAAGCAACCTGGTTAAGAAATGGCCATGACTCATCCAGATGGCTGACACTGACAGAAGAGCTAAGAGGTGCTATGCATGTTTCCAGGACATTTCCTGAGGAAAGTTAACTGACCTTGATAGATAACAAAAAACTGATTGTATTTAATATTGGTCTCA